>CABHPH010114391.1:0-10790 GCA_902168325.1 Peromyscus nudipes | reverse complement strand
TTCCTTCCTTCCTTCCTTCCTTCCTTCCTTCCTTCCTTCCTTCCTTCTTCCTATCTTCCTTTCTTCCTCTTCTTAAGGGATTGGGAATAACATATTGTATTAGTTTCTGATTGATGAAGCAAGGTTCCACAAGCAGGGTGACTTAACATAACAGAAATTTATTCTTCACTTTTCTAAAACTAAACATGAGAAATCACTTGTCAGTTGGTCCATGTTGCCACAAAGCCTCTAGGGGAGAATTTGTTTTAGGCCCTTTCCTTAGCTCGCAAGTCTTGGCTTGTAGATGCATCATTCCAATCTCTGTATCTCTGATCACATAGTGTGTTCCCTGTAAATTTTCTTTCTGTATCATTTATCTTCTTATACAGAAATCGATGACATTGGATTAGAGCCTAATATCCTGATCCTAACTTGATTGTGTCTGCAAAAACTCTATTTTCTCTTTGAACAACTTTACAGCCACAGCTATTGGGACTTAGCACTTCAACATTTGGCTTTGCAATGCACATTCAGCACCTGACACTGAAAGAATGAAGAGAATCCTAGAACTACAGAATGAAGAAAATGACCCCATGAAGGTCCCTTTTGAAAATACAGATGTTAGACAACAGCGTACCACGTTGTCAGAGCACTTGCCATGAGAAAAAATACTCATGTTCTTAGTTTGTTTCTTTCCTCAAAATTCAAATTTTTATGAGTGACAGTGAGATTGCCTTCCCTAGACAAGAGAAAGTAGAAACTGACAAACAGCTTTGATCATTATCTCAGCAAACATTTAGGCAATAGTAAAAGGAGAGATCCAAAAGGAAAATATAAGTGTGTAAGCAGAAGAAACAGGACGTTGTGGAAGAGGGAAAATGTGGGATGCATGGGTAAGTCAGTTGTGATATTTTTATTATTATATTTGCAGTGCAAAGGATTGAAACCAGGTCTTTGTATGTGATGATAAATGTTCCCCAATATGACTACATCCCTAGATTGGCTAAGCTATGCCTCCCCTATCTGTCCCACCTCATTTCAACTGATCCCTAGCCCTCCTCCACACTGGGCATGAGAAAGTGAGATGATCTTTTTTCTTTTGGAACAGCCAGAATATAAGGCTCTTTAGGAGACACATGAGTACTACAGCAGACAGAAAGGCTCTCACAGTATATAATAAGACTTCATAGCAGGCATGAACAAACTCCTTATTCCAAGGAGCAGCAACCAAGCATCAGCTATATTCAGATATTGCCCAACAAATGGATGGATAGATGAACAGTGATTGCTTAGCCCTGATGGTAAATTGTGTTCAGTTCTTGTACATTTATAAACAAAACTTGGGGAGTAATATTCACATGCAGATAAAAGCATCTTTTACCTGCAGTGTAAACTGCATTACAGTTAACAATTGAAAATTTGATGGCCATTTTTTTTTTTGAGACAGGGTTTCTCTGTGTAGTTTTGGTACCTGTCCTGAATCTCACTCTGTAGACCAGGCTGGCCTTGAACTCACAGAGATCCGCCTGGCTCTGCTTCCTGAGTGCCGGGATTAAAGGTGTGCACCACCACCCGGCCTGATGGCCATCTTTAAGCAAATCTTACCTATGTAGTACCAAATTCCTAATATTATTCACTTATTGAACACTCTTGTGGACAAGGCATTGGGTGTGTATTTGGAATGCATACTGAACTAAGTCAAAATTTCTGCCATTTAAAAGTATGTAAACTATTTAGAGTTGAAAAAAGAGGCATAAGCTTTAATTTGGGGCAGATAGAAACAGCCATTGTAATTTTGAGTAACACTGAAAGAAAACAGAAATGTTTATTTTTCTTGAGTGGTAAACAAGGAAATCTTCACTGTTCAAATAAAGTTTTGAAATAGGGTATTGAATCTGTTAATGAGATCTGGTTTTGTTGTCTTGTTTTGTTCCTGGTGAAAGAGTGATCTTGGAGGAAGAAAGCATTTATGCAATTGTAGGAAATAGGTATTGGAAGAAAGAAAGCAGCTATCGGACCTTGCTCTTTGTTCTTCTGTCATTTTCTTTGTATAAACTGGAATTTATCTCACCATTGACTGACATGTTCCTCAAAGTCAACTAGAAGTTGTTTTTTTTTTGTTTTTTTTAGTTTAAAATGCTACCACTTAACTATCCACAAGCTCATCAGAGGAGAAAGAATGTGAAGGTCAAAGATGGTATGAGACATGTAAATAGAAAGCCTTGATCCATATATTGGAAAAGAAAATTAAAATGATGTTTGTGGTGGCTATTGACATACAATAGCTTTGCAAGGACAAGAAGGGACAGTTGCTTTGTGTCCATCTGTTGCCCTGGGTTGATATGCATCTTTGTGGTGAATGTTTGCATGCTTTATTGAGCTATGTTTCTCAACATTTTGTTTTCATAAAATAATACCAAGAAAGTGGTTGAAAATTTTAATTTACCTTGTATGAGCACTTATTTCCTTGAACTATTTGTCAATATATATTTCAGCAACAAATATAGTGAAAATCAAAGGATGAGGAGAAAACAATACTTTAGAAAACATAGTTGAGTTTGTGTTGAAGGGTAGTTAGGTTGATATATGACAGCATTGTGAAAAATAAATAGCTAAGTCACTTCAGTTACAAAGCCCAAAGCTTTTGCCTTATAAATTCCCTTGTGTTTAGTTAGGAGTTCACATATTTCGAAGGCACTCCTGTGTAAATTAGAATGCTCTCCAGATGTTTTGGCACTGTAAATAGCCAGGATAAAATTTCACTTTGAATGAAATTTTATTTCAGTCTTTCCTGTCTTCTTAAATGACGAAGAACTCATCTGACTTTGTAATGAATGTTCAACTCTTCTAACACAAGTTTGCCCATTTGTTGTGCCTCTGTATCTCCCTGTGAATTCTTGGTGAGTTTAGATGTGTTTAGGCGTGGAGAAGCTAGGTGATTTAAGAATAGAGAAACTTAGAATCAGTGAGACAGAGACACTCTGGGTAGAATATAAAATTCTCTGTGTCAAAGTCCTTACAGAACACTGAAGGCTTGGAGGCTAGAAACAAAGCATGAATAAATATGGAAGCCGCTGAACAGAATAAATAACCTGGTACTACAGGCTTAGAATCCATGACTTTGAATCACCTGTAATTCCCATGTCATTTTCCTGGTACTCAGAAGAGGAAAAAATATAAGGAGAACTGACTTCACGGGTCTCTTGGAACTCAGCTTCAGGATTAATTGTATCAGAATTACTTTTGCTTTGTAAACTTACATTTATATGAATTTTTTTCTTCTACTGTTCTGCCATTAAATTACAAAACCCTTGAACCTAAGATAAGATGGAGTGAAGAGTTATATAGATTCTCCCTTTTGAAATCTTAGTGTATCCAATATTTATAACATTTTGCTGTATCAAATAATGAAGGAACACTATTCTGAGATTTTTAGATTTTATGATCAGACTCTCATTCCCCCAGTCTGTATGGTAGATTAGGCACCATACTCTTTACATGTCTCTTTACACATATAATAGTTAAGCAATCCAGAGAACAGCACTGACCGAGTAAGCAGCTTTACTTCCTTCCTTATTAATAAATATATTAGCTTCTACATTACAATCTCTGGAGACTGATTCTAAGCCTCATGATTTTTCTTTATAGAAAATTCATTCTTTATGTGTGTGAACATGAAACACTTACGCAAAGGCAACAGTCAAAAGTATTGGACAGTAGTCTGATATCCATGTTTAAGGGTTTTTCTGGGGGCATGGAGATTCCTGGGACAGCCATTGACTTGATAATTGACACTCATGGAGCAAAGTAAATAAATAAGCAGCTAGTAAGGTATGGAGTGACTACACAAGGAAATATAACTTAGGATCCCTTTTCTTCTAGATAATTAAAAGTGGCTTTTGACTTTAGAAGACCCAACCTATAGAATTGTGTTTTGACTCATGCAAATATAGAAATTAATCATTAATAATAGTAACTTCTATTATAATATGATTTAGCAAATATTACCCAGCATATAAACTTCTAGGCCCTGACATAAATATTACTGTATTGACCATACAAATGTCACACCAAGTAAACCTAAGGATAGCAGATTTCCTGGAATCATACCCTTTTGTAGTCCCACAATATGGTATAGTTTAGATTAATGAGCACATATTAAAATTGACGCAATCATGGTAAATGCAAGCTTTTACCAAAAATAAAACGACTCTTGTGATAGGTTAAATCATGTAATGAGCTTAGAAAAATTCCTCCTGGTTGTGCTCCTTGAACGTCACTGTTAAAGTGCATGAAACTGCCACTGTTTAAAGTCACAAACTACTCAAGCAGACTGTGTTGAAGGATCATAGTTTTAAGACATTTTTTAATTCTTCCATCAATTCCATTATTTAATTTAAATTTATGAATTTCAAAAGGAGGTTTTGAAAAACAGATTGTAAAAAAAAAGCTTCAAATCAGCAGGCCTTTTGAAATACACTTGGTTTTTACTATATTGCAACTTCATTTGCTTTATGCATTGAACTGCTATTTTGTTAAATCTTGCATTTGAAATGTAATTGCCTATTCAGTAATTCCAAGCATTAGTCAGATTTCTTCAATGACATAAATATTGATTCACTTTTGCGAATTTTCAGTTTCTATAACTGAAGGATGCAAAAAAAAAAAACAGGAAAGAAAGAAGGAAAATGAAAGAAAAAATACTATTGAGAAGCCTGTTCAAGAGGTTTTCATTTGGGAAAAAGATGCTTATAACTTTTTATTATGTCAATTTACTACAAACAATACATTTGAATTGTTTAGGCAAAATCTAGAAAGATTCTTTTTGGGAGATTGTTTGTTTGTATTTGTTTACTTATTAGTACAGGAAATTCAGCCCAGGGCTTTGGACAGCTAGACAAATACTGTACCACAGAACCATGTCTCTAACTCATTGCTAAATCATGCCAAACTCAATCTGTAATAAGAGTTTTTGTGCATTTGGTAACAATAACACCCGAATAAATGGTTATCAAGCTGACAGATAAAATAAAGGTAGATTTATTATTTTCTTATATGAGCAAGTTTGCAGATTGCAACATCTCTGGCTTTACTGAGCACATCGTAGTACCGTCTACCCATTTGGGACACTCAAAAATGTCTCCAGGCATTACCACATACCCACTATGGGGTGAGAATTGCCATTTGATAATTATTGTATAGTTAAATACCATACATTCTATAATTTTAAGCGTATTGTATTTTAAAGTTATGTTAGCTATCTGCATCACTCATGTCTATACTAGAAAGGAATTAGCTTTTCCAAACAGGAAGAGGAACATACGACAATGAACTACAAAAACAATTAAAAGGTTAGGCCCTGCACTTTGTCCCCTAACTCTGTCAAGTTTAGAAGGTGAGTCAGTATTGTACATGACTTCTGCCTCCACTATCATGTGCTATACCTTATTTGCACGTATTTAGCCAATGGCTCAGGACTTCATGAACTTGACTCACGGTGGGTCAGACGACCATGCTTCTGAATTGTTCTTAAACAAATTCTCCATTGCATTAGGCACGAATAAGATTTTCTTTAATGTCAGGCATGCCTATCATCATATTGCTCCTCATTTTCTTCTAGAACATGTGAGACATAGAAAAGCCAAAGCAGCATTTCTGTATGATCCAGCATCTGTACTCTGCCTTCCTCGGAGTGGATTCCACGCTTGTTTCCAATCATTTTGATTCACTCAGTTTGGGGAGCTGGGGAGAAAAGTTAAAGGATATTTGAGTTGTTTATGTTAGCCATAAAACAGAATGATCTGAATTTGAAAAAAAAATTACAGCAATATTAATAGCAGTGGCTTCTAAATGTAAGTCCCAGGAGGGGCTCCTTTGGCTCAGCTTTGTAGTTTGTCTGAAACACAATTGTCAGATGCTATATCAGAGCAACCAACTTAGAATCTTGGGTGTGTCCTAGTAATCTGCTTTGGCATGTCCTCCAGGTAAGTCTGAAAAACACAGCAGTATACACACTTCATTTTTGAGGAATTTTGTGTGGTTTATCCACAAAATGGGATGTGCCTTTTGCTATTTTTGCTCTAGCTATCAGTGTGGTGAAGGGCTGCCAATCCAGAGCTTCAAGCAATTGACTAAGGGTCAAAGAGTATAGTAAGATCATCTCCTAAGCTCATATACCACACCTCCCTTCATCCTTTCCTTTTTCTCTTTTCTTTTAGTCTCCTTTATTTTTCTTCTTTCTCTGCTTACAAGAGGCTAAAAATCCTTTTTCCCTTACCACCGTAAATTGGCAGTAATTGACAGCCTGACGGGGAGCTGGGCTATAATTCCAAGTTTGAAGGAGCCAGGGACATGAACTCCTGTTTCACTTTTTAAGATGGATGTTAGATCAGGAGCAAGGAACACTGGGGTAAAGAGTTCCCTGGAAATGCAGACTGAAGGCTATTGCCTGTACCCTTTGCTTTCTGGACACTGAGTTCAGGATAAGGGCTGCCAAATGAATATACCACTCACTAGCATTACAGTCATTTTTCTTTTTAACCTACACCTGAATGGCCCAGAAAGGGTCATGTCCAATGACAAATTTATCCACACTGGCTGAAAAACTCCAAATGTTCTCTTCACCCCAACGGAACAGTACAAGTGACTCTCAGCCAAGCTAATGCTCCATTTAGCAAAAGGAAAATAATAGCGTCATCTTCACAATTACAAGCTGTTTCAGGGCACCAAGATGTCGGCAGCAGTCATTGCTTGCATACAGCTTCTAATTCCATCAGATGCCAATCCATGCTTTGTCCTGTCAACAAAAGCTTCTTCAACATCTATCATATCTGAGATTACCAAATACAAAATTAAATAACATGGTCCTTGGCATCAAGGTACTGGTGAGGTTGTCAAGGAAACCATAAGCCAGTAGTTTTTTATGAGCCTAATGCCACAGTCAAGCATGTGTGATGTATTAAAATAAACTTACCTTTAGATTTTTAAAGACAGAATATATGATATTTAATGTTTTAACCTTAAAACGATTCTCTTGATATAGTTGCTAAGTTGTACATATTTCCTAACTGGAGCTCAAAAATACAGAAAAAGGGAAGTGTATGGACTTCACGTTAAAGGCTGCTTTTCATCACCCTCTATATATCCTTTCCTACTGTATCACTTAACCCTTCTGAAACACACAAAAATCTTGATCCTTTTTCTGACATTTTATTTTAAAGTATTAGAGCAGTAGAAGCATTTTCATGTTTGAAGTCATGTGATATGTTTTGTAGGCATTTCAGGAACACTAAAGAAGCACCTACCAGGGAAATGTTACTATAGATTGAGGGCTGTGGAGGAGCCTGAAGAGAAGGGAAATTAGAACAGAGTCTGGATCATTGTTTCACATAGAAAAGTATCAAAGCTCTTTTTAAAGAGTTGTATTTAAACTGTTAGGAGTGGGTATTTGATGGCATATTTTCCCTTCATTCTGAAAAAAAATAATAAATTAGGAATACCAATAAGACTTTTAAAGAAATAGTTCATACATAATATTATATTTATGGATCATTCTGCTAGACTCTGACTTGAAAAACATAGATGAACATAAAAAACAAAAACAAAACAAATAAACAAACCCCAAAGAAATGAGATTCAAGTTCTAGGGAGCAATGCACTTCTCTTAAATTCACCATTGCTACCTCTGAAAGACTGGTCGTTTCTCACTGTTACCTTTCAGCATAAAGTAATGGCACACACTAGATCAGTGTTTTTCAACCTTTCTAATGATGCAACTCTTTAATACAGTTCTTCATGTTTTGGTGATCCCCAACCAGAAAACTGATTTTGTTGCTACTTTATAACTGTAATTTTGCTATTGTTACAAATCATAATATAAATATCAGATATGCAGGGTATCTGATATGTGACCCCTGTTAAAGGGTCTTTCAAACCCAAAGGGGTCTTAACCCACAGTTTGAGAACCACTTCTCTAGGTGGTCCAGCCCAGGCACAAGGATCTTCCTTTACATGTTTTTCTTACTCTCTGCTTATAACTCTGCCTTGTTAATTGTACCACAAACCACAACTCAAGCTACACCATCCTAGTAAAAGATAAGATCACTTCTCCTCATATCACATGCTAAAATATGCTAATCCCTTTTCTCATTTACATTTTTGCCTCAATAGTTTGTTCTTTACACAGAATGTAGAACAATTGTTTAAAGAAGAAAAAAAAGAATTCTACTTCTTAAAACACATCTGTGGCTTTCTATTGCTCTTAGAATAAAATTCAAACAGTAGCACTTAAGGCAATGATGACTACTACACCTAGATTACATAGGAAAGAACCAAATTCAATTTTGTTGAGAACATATGATTGGCAGGTGGCTGAGCCCAGCCAGGGTAAATGTACATAATTAATCGGCTGCATATTTCCTGCCCTCCTGTGTGCTGTGTTTATAGCATTACTGCACAGACATGACAAGGCACATAAAACTAATTATGAGATAATCATGCCAAGAGCTGTCAGATAAAAGTATTAATAATGATCCTCACAAGATGAGCAACTCAAATTTGCCAAGCACACATACTGCAGAACTGTAGACTCTAGACATCGTACAATGTTGCATTTGATTTTCATAGAAAAGCTCATTCAGTTTCTCTGAACAGAGTAATATTGAACCATAAGTGAGAAACTTATGGAATTAAAAATCCTGCATTCAGTGTATATTCTCTTGATGTGTGATTTAGAGAGAATTGAATAATTGTAAGCCCTACATTTTCATATTCTTGGTTTGCTAATATTTGGCCTATGTAACTTTACTGAATATAAGAACAACAACATTATGAAATATAAGGTATTAAAACAGTGAATGTAGCATTATAGATATAGTTATAAATGATGATGTATTAAGTATACTTAATAACTTGGATTTTAGTTAATTTATGTCACTGGCTATTTCAATGATTCTCTTAAAATTGTTAAAAAGAAAAGCCTTTTAGAGATATGAAATATTGTTGAAATAATATGAAATATTATTCATTTTATTAAAGCATTTCAAGGGGACAGTTTAGTTTAATTCAATTTATTTGTAATTCATTTCCATCAGAGCTCAATCAGAGAAGCAAAAGCACTAAGAGATCAAGATATAAGTAGATATAAATAGAACATTGGATGGATGGATAGATAGATTGTTGACAGGTAAGGAGAATTTGACTTTTTGTAATTGTGTGTGGAGAGGGAGAGCAATGAAAGAGATATTTTGATAAAGGGAACCATTATGGGGTTCGGGAGAAACCTGGAGCTAGGGAAATCCCCAGGAATCCACAAGGATGACACCAACTAAGACTCCTAGCAATTATGGAGAGGGTGCCTGAACTTACCTTCCCCTGTTATCAGATTGGTGACTACCCTAATTGTCATAGAACCTACATCCATTAACTGGTATTAATGCAGTGATCCACATTGCAGTGGTCCACAACTAAGATCTCCTAGATTTCAGTTGAAGAGAGGGAGTAGGGGTCACAGGAACAAGCGAGGTCAAGACTTTGATGAGGAAAACCACAGAGACAGCTGACCCAAGCTAGTGGGAGCTCATGGACTCTGGCCTCTCAGCTGGGGAACATGCATTAAACTGAACTAGGCCCTCTGAATATGGGTGATAGTTGTGTGGTTAGATCTATTTGGGGAGACCCTGGTAGTAGGACCAGGACTTATCTGAGATGCATAAAGTGGCTTTTTGGAACACATTCCCTAGGGTGGGATACCTTGCTCAGCCTTGACAGAGGAGGGAGTGCCTTGGTCCTGCCTCAACTTATTATGCCAGATTTGTTGACTTCCCAAGGGAGGACCAATCCTCTCTGAAGAGTGGATCAGGAATGGAATTGGGGGAGGTGGGGGGTGGGAGAAGGAGAGGAAGGAGGAACTGGAATTATTATGCAAAATGTAAAAAAAAAACTTTTTTTAAAAAATAAATAAATTTATTAAGATAAACAGGAGAATTCTAGGAAATCCAGATAATTTGGACTAGCCAAGTTACAAATTGTCACAAAACTCTTTTAGAATTTAGAGAAAGCTTAGGTAATTATATAATTGTTGCCATCATGTATATATATGAATGAAATATATATGTATACATATATATTTCATTATGCATAGGTATAAATTAAATAAATATGTATATATTATTTTTATTTTATTTAAAATTTAATTACATCATTCTCCCCCATATCTTTCTTCCTTCCCTTCCAGTGTCAATCCACCATCTTCTCCCTCCAAAATTCATGGCCTTCTCTTCTTTAATCAATGTAGTTAGAGATACATGTAAATGAATAAACATATAAATTCAACCTGCTGAGTCAGTTCAGTATTGCCTACATGTATATGTTTCCAGGGCTAACAATTTGGTATTGTATATCTAATAGGAGGGCTAATTCCTGAATAAAACTACTTCCCCCACTCTCAGCCATTGTTAATTATTTGTAGCTTTTCAAACTAGGATGGAGCTTCATAAGATTTCCCCTCTCTGCATTGGGAAATCAACCACTGATAGAATTGTTAAGGTTGTCTTTAGGCAGCCATGATCTTGAAATTTTTGATTTAGCAAACTGTGGTTACTATGGATATACTATAAAGAGCTCAGTATTATAAACTTGGAAATGAGTAGTTTGTACTATAGTTCAATCACCATGTAGACACATGACTTATATTAGCTATTTATTGTTACACAGCATTCATCATCTCTTACAGCCATAAAATAAAACAGATACACTAAATTACATTTGAGAGGTTCATTATGCAATGAGTAAAATACAGACTTTTTAGATGG
>CABHPH010114390.1:1163-25338 GCA_902168325.1 Peromyscus nudipes | reverse complement strand
GTTCGCAAGTCATGGACTCTGATAAATTGGCATTGACTTGGGGGCATTTTCAAGAAACTTCAAAAATTATTTTTCTCTGTTATTGTTCCTAGTTTAGATACAACATATTGTTAGACATGGTGAGTAGACATTCTTAATAAAAAGCAGATTATGGAGTTGGCAGTAAAAATTCTTACGCCTCAGATGAACTACTTTAAATCCATTCAGAGAATTTCATGTGGTATTATTGGAAGGTAAGTGTGTTTACAAAGGGTAAATTTTCTGTTTTACTAATCTGTGCCTTACATGTATAATAAATGCACTCTCCATATAAATTCAACCTGTAATATACAATATATTTAATGTTCCTCCCCTTTCCTAATTGCCCCCTCTCTCTCAAGCTATCAACTGCCAAAGGACCCTTGACTAGGCATGACATTTCATATGCACTATTCCTTTTCATGTTGTGATTTTTGTCTGGCTTGAGCCTGCACATATTGTCATAGTTGTTATGCTAATATCTATATGTTCTATAACTCAAGGCCATGGTGACTTCAAAAGTAGAGTCTTACAATCTAATTTTGGAGGGGAACCAAAAGCATTGGCAATAGCCTACAATGTTTATGAATATCTAGTACCTCACTGACCCATGACACCAAAGGAGATACCCCTTCCTGACATTGGACTTTTATTTGTTAGCTTGGGGTAACTAGTAGAGGCATTATTGCCCTGTTTATATATGCTTTTACAGTAGTAGCTAGGCTTCCATATGACTTTTTTTGTTTATATATGCTTTTACAGTAGTAGTTAGGCTTCCATATAACTTTTATGGAAAGACTTTAGCTCTTATTTATTCCCCCTTATATCCCCTCCTGTACCCTGTGCCCCCATCCTTACCCCTTTGTTATTATTCTTGTCTCACTAATTCCCTTTAAGCCCTTATACCACCATGGGCCAGCTCTCTTTCATTAAAATCCTCCCATTGTTGTTTTTTTACTAATTCCTGAATTCTATGACTATTTCAAATGAAACACACATATTTGGAGATTTAAAACTAACTTTCAGAGATGAGAGAAAACATTCTAAGTTTGTTTTTATGGATCTTAGTTACCTAAAGATCTAAATATTGAGGTATCATTCAATTATAGAAATCTGCTAATGATAACCTTCTCCATTAAATACACATAGATGTTTAGAGAAATTTCAAAAAGTTACTGAACTGTGTAGCAAATTATGTAGGTTAAAGGGAGAACAAGAAAGTCACTAGGTCTCAGAAGTAGAGAGAGAATAAGAACAATCTCAGAAATTTGTTATCATGGTAAGCACAGTCTGAAGTATAAAATTAAGTCTTATTTTTATCCCATGCACAGCCAGAAAATTAAGGCATGACTTTAATTCATTCATCATTTAAAATTAAATGATTAGACCTGAGGCTCCTGTATTAAACTATGAACGAATACTGAAAGATACACTCAAATTGAAAGAGAGACCAGGAAGTTTCTTCCCACTGACCCAGGGAAAGTACAAAAGTACTTTTTTAAATCTATGATTATTTATTGAGAAATAAGCTATACTCTCTCTATGAAACTTAAAACCATGAACTATAAAATGAGTCAGGAGTCACCAGCCAGACACAGAGGAAGCAAGATGTCAAGGCAGAGATGATAAAAAAAAGTACCAAGTCGCATGGCTAAACATAAATAAGAATTATGGGTTAATTTAAGTGTAAGATCTGGACAATAATAAGCCTGAGCTAATGGCCAAGCAATTATAATTAATATAAGCCTCTGTGTGCTTACTTGGGGAATGGGAGTGGGAGAGATTTGTCCCGACTGCTGACTGGCCGGGACACAGGAAAACTTTCAACTACACTTAATTACATATTACATTTTAAATGAGCAGCATAAACATAATACCCTAAACAAGGGTAGAAATACACATACAGTATACCAAAATTAACTTTAAATTTGTATCAATAAACTAAAATCTATACTGATATAAAATATGTAAGATTAACAATTGTTTTTTGGATGAAAGTAGATTTAATAATCTATCCTTCTCCCCATCATTTCTATATCATATCCTATTTTCTTCTTTTAGAAAGATATTGATTATGACCAATAAAAATTGTAACCAAACCCCCTAAACAAAGACAAACATCCATTATTCATTTTGGAGGAGGGAATGTGGACATGGTTTTCTAGGCTACTTCTTGTTGATTGGGGCACTGTTAATCTAATGGGGACCCTGTGAAAATTTAGGATTATGGTCAAGTCCTGACTGGAGTAGTCTGTGATGCTGGATCATCTCTGCCAGCGGCCGTGAAGCCTTGCTGGATACAGAATTCAGAGGAAACATCAACAGAGGCACTCTGAAATGTTGGATCATCTGGACCATCAGTTCCCACTGGAGATTTTTCAGGGTGTCTTCCTTGATCAAATCTGATTTTTCTTAACACAGAATGAAACCACAGCCTCTCATTTCCTATGGAAATAAAAGCATAACCTCTTCTCCAAAGTAATACATCTTTTCACTTAAATTTCAAAGTCAAGGCATTTTCAATATACATAGGTTGGAATAATCCAGCAACATTTATAATCAAATGTCTCTTAGTAGCTGTTGCTTCTTCCTCAGCTGTGAAACAATTCAAGGACAACACAATAACATACAGTATTCAGACTCTCTGTGTATTTTCCATCTTTACATGGCTTTTTTATATTACTTTAATCCCTTTTTAAGGATTTAACTTTAAAACTATGTATTTCCTTTTTATGACTGTCTATACCTTCTCTTTACTCTCCTAAGCCTACTCTGTAACTCACTTAGAGGTTTTTTTGTTTTTGTTTTCTTGAATCTGTCTTTACTGCATCTCTCTCTTTTTCTGACAACATGAGCATTTACATTGCTAAGTGGGCATTGCTAGGACTAAAACAGTGGCTTTGTGCCTGGCTCTGCCCCAATCTTTGATTCCTTGAGAAGCTAGTCTCATGGTGGAGGCATGTTTACTTCCAGCTCTGAAAGCCATGTTTACTTCTCCAATTCTAAGAAGTTTTTGGGTCCATGCTGCCACTGAGCAGTGTGTTATCCATTGCTTATAAACTCCATTTAAGTGTTTGGTAGCAAGGCCTCTTAAAAGAGCCATGAATTTTTTGCACCTAATACTGAATCGGGAAGCCATCTCTTAAAGGAGCTGTATCTCTGCTCATTGCCAGAAAACAGAGCCCACTGGAGAAAAGACACTTACCAAGAAGCCGCATTTGACTTCATTTTTGTGTGTTTAGAATCCTTTTTTTTTAAAGCTTTCTCAGGTTTTATGTGGAAATTCTTGCCAAAGGTTTGAGCACTACATGTAGCCACCTGCCTACTCCCAAATACCTGGCAGCCACTACTTAAATAATTGACTCTGAAACTTATATTACTTATAAATGCTCAGCTGGTAGTTCAGAATTATTATTAACTACCTCTTACACTTAAATTAACCCATAGTTTTTTATCTATGTTTAGCAACTTGACTTGGTAACTTTTCTCAAAATGGCATTCTCATCTTGCTTCCTCTGTGTCTAGCTGGTGACTCCTGACTCCGTCCTTCCTCTTCCCAGAATTCTCAGTTTGGCTTTCTTACCTAACTTTCTGCGCAGCTACCAGCCAATCAGTGTTTTATTAAACCAATTCACATGATGAATATTTAAAGTGTACAAAAGCATTATTCCACAGTATATATTAGCTTATTGGATAAAGCTATAAAGAAGTCCATTTACCACTCATTAATCATCATGGAACATTATAACACTCTTTTCCCACTGATTCAATTGTTCAGCAGTCAGAAAGGTAGTGTATCAAAATTCAGCAAACTTCTAAGAAACTTTATTTAATGGATATATCTATAGAACCTTCCTGTTTCACTCAAGTTTTAAAGAAAAATATGTAACCTTTCCATTACTATAATACATTCTTTTACTTGTTTATTTATCTATTGATTTATTTATTTATTTTGATTTTTCAAGACAAGGTTTCTCTGTGTAGTTTTGGTGCCTTTCCTGGATCCCGGATCTTGCTCTGTAGACGAGGATGGCCTTGAACTCACAGAGATCCACCTGGCTCTGCCTCCCGAGTGCTGGGATTAAAGGTGTGTGCCACCTCTGCCTGGCAATACATTCTTAAGATAATCAAATTACAAAGTTTTTTCGTCTTCAAATTACATAGTTTTAAAGGTTTCAGTCAATGATGAGTTGGCCTCATGGCTTTCATCCTCTGGTAACACATAATGAGAGAACCATATGGTGAACCAAAACTACACATTTCATGAGTCGTTGGAAAATGAAAAAAGAAAAAAATAAAAATGATCAGAATGCCAAATTTGATTTTGAGAACATATCATTATTGATATAAGGACTTCCCTCTAGGTCCCATGAATTATAACAACTTGAGGACTAAGCCTGTAATATATGACATTGAGGAACAATTCAAATAATAATTAGACCTGTTGCTAAATGCTTAATCCTAGAGATCTGGAAGCTTGAGGGAGAAGGGTCAAAGTTAAAAAGGCCTGACTCAGATACAAAGAAAGTCCAAGGCTTTCCTACAATCAGTAAGATCCTTATGTGAAATCAGAAGCAAGATAAAAGGATACATGTTATATCTTTGTGGTAGAGTATTATGATTAATTTTCATTTTCCATTTCTTTGACTTTGATTCCATTTAAGAGACACACTTCTAGGTTTGTCTATGAGGCCATTTCCAAAAGGAGTTAATAAGGAAGAAATGTCCACCCTAAATATAAGTGGAAACAACCCCTAGTTCAGATTCTAGAACTTAATGCAAAGGTAAAGCAGCAAAATCCAGCTATATATTATAGTCCCCTTTGATTGCTAGATTAATTAGAGATTAGATAAAAAATGAGAATGTTTGAATTTGGTCAAATATTTTTCTTCTAAGGTATGAGTCTATATTTGTTTATTTACACAGTTATTTATATGTAATATAGGATTTTTGAAGGTAGATAGTTGATACATGATTCCTTATGACTTTTTCAGACATCCTTACTGATATTTTACTTTCCTTTTGAATTTACCTGCTACCCTGTGCTTTCTATTCTGTTTTCCTGTTTTTTCCATTTTCCTGATAAGATCACTTGTACCCTTTTATTCCTCTCTCTATTGTCCCTGAGCATCCTGGCAATGGTCTCTTTTTACCTTCCTGGTTTCTGAAGTTACTCCAATATATGGTCTCACAATTGAAGATTTGAAGTTGGAGCCTCAGATAAGACATATTTCTTTTTTATCTGAAGATCCAACTTCAAATCTTTATATGTAAGTGCATACCAAATAACTGGAGAGACAACACCCCACCTAGACATTTGTCTACCAAGTGAATCCTCCATCACTATGGTTACACGGAGTTGAGGCCCACGATGTCCCATGGAAACCCACAAACATCTCAGACTATTATTTGCTCTCCATAAACTTATGGTAAAATTCTATTGCTGAAGACAACATTTAAATACCTCAATGAATATGGAGAAATCAAGCTGGTGCCTAATTAGAGGCTTCCCCCCTACACACTAGGATTTATATCACTGGAAGTTTCTCTGCACATTTACAGAGGAAAACAGTAATCTGCAACCTAAGTGATCTGCAATAGTGACTTAACTGAAAACATATGCTGGTGCAAATAGGGGCACAAACATTGTTGGTGTAACCAATCAGTTACTCATTGGATTTAAGGTTCACTGCATGAGATGGAACTTATTTGCAATAGATATTGCTTAGGTGAACAAGAATCTGAGAGTAGAGAGACCATGGATCTAGGTGAAAACCAAATACTATTGTTCTTCTAAAGGAATGTAACAATAAAATGAATCCTAATAGCATTCTGCTATGCTCGTAGTTCAGTGTCTTGTTCAGTAATTACAGAGAAGCTTCCTCTAGCAGTAGATAGGAATTAACACAGAGACCCACAATTGGACAATGTGCATAAAATGAGAGATTTGGGAACATTTAATCTTACATGGGATGTCTTCATCAAATCCCTCCCCTCAGGGCTCAGGAAGCTATGTGGAAGAAAAGGCAAAAAGACTGTTAGATCCAGAGGAGATGAATGAGTCCAAGGAAACAGTGTCTTCCAGATACACATGTGAACCCACAGAAACTGTGGCAGCATGAACAGGGTCTGCCCAGATTCAAGCCAGAAGGGGTTTCATTGCTGAGAATGGGAAGTCGACATGGATTTCTACCCTTAAGAAACTCTCTGCAACTGACATCCTTTTGCAAAATAAAAATTAGTTTTCTCCAATGGAGTCTCACTGGGTTTGTTAACCACAATAAGTGTTAGGCCACACAGCCAGGAGTAGTTTGTCAACCCAAAATAAACTCAATCACATTTTTGTACACTTTTTCTCTCATATTGCTTTCTTTGGGCATTTTTGTACTATTGATCTTTTGCATGTATATTTTGGTTTCCATTTTTGTATTTTTATATGTTTTGTTTGTATTGGTGAACATTTTTTAAAAATTCTGTTTCTTGGGTTTTTGTTTGTTTGTTTTCTAGAGAGAGAGAGAAAGAAAGGACATGGAGTTGGGTGGGTAGGGAGGTGATGGGTATGATCAGGAAGAAGTTGAGGTGTTTGTAATCAGAATATATTGTCCAAAAATTTTTAATTAAAGAAAGGAAATAGAATGAGCAACATTTGTTTTTCTGGGTCTCAGTTGCCTCCCTCAATTTAATCTTTGTGAGTGTTCCATTTACCTGCAAAGTTCATGATTGCGTTTAACTGAATAGTATTCCACTATATCCATGCATTACATTTTAATTATCCATTCATTGGCTGTAGGGTGTTTGGTTTGCTTCCATTTCCTAGCTATTGTGAATAGGTCAACAATAAACTTGTCTGAGTAAATATCTGTGGAGTAGGCTGTTGAGTCCTTTGGACATACACCAAAGAATGGTACAGTTGGGTTATATGGTAGATTTAATTTTATTCTTTTGAGAATTCTCCACACTGAATACCAGATTTTTTTTCATGCAGGCTGACGATGCTCCTCCCAAATCCAAAGACCATTTAACAAAACACCAACACCAAGCATGAGATGCTGTCTTGTGAGTTGTTGGTCATGGTTGTTAAAGGAACTCACAAAACTTTACAGGCTATTGTGATTATCTTTCCTTGCCCTCACCCCTCCAGAGGTGCAAGGTATAATCTTATAACTGAACATTCCAGATTTTTTGCATTTCAGACATAGGGCCCAAAGGCTCCTTGGCCGGAACTGGCCCAAATGCCTCCTCCATGAGGGCTAGCTTTCATGGAATCAGAAGGAGACATGCAAGCTTCCACAGAAGGAATAAACAAAAAGTCTTGATGCCTATGGTCCACATAATAAGTAACATGGTGGCACATATACTTTGGTGTTAACCAACAGCTCTATAATTGGACTTAAGAACCACTTAAAAAGAGGGAAAACGTGTGGGGTACAGGAATCCTAGCCAACTCTCCAGGGCTAGTGAAGTCATGGGTCTTAGAGGAGAATCTACACCTATAACTTTACTAATCTGGTACAATCCTAAATATTTATCCTTATGCTGACATATAAGCCTAGTCCTTACTGCTCATCAAAGAAATTTCTCTGTGCAATAGATGGAGACCATTACAGGAAACATCAGCCCATCAAAAATCAGAGTTGTGTCAAAAAAGAGGAAATGCGGTGATATTGTGTTCCTCAATATATTATGCACCCTAATAAACTTATCTGGGGTCAGAGAACAGAGGAGCCACTAGATAGAGGACAGAAAATGGTGGCACACACACCTTTAATCCTAACATTTCGAAGACAGAGATCCATTTGGATCTCTGTGAATTCAATGTCACACTAGAAATAGCCAGGCATTGTGACACATGCCTTTTATCCTACAAAGTGATGGCAGGAAGCAGGCGTGAGGACCAGGAACTAGAGCCTGTTAAGCTTTTAGGCTTGTGAGCAGCAGTTCAGCTGAGATCCATTTGGATGAGGACTCAGAGGCTTCCAGTTTGAGGAAACAGGATCAGCTGAGGAATTGGCAAGGTGAGGTGGCTGTGGCTTGTTCTGCTTCTCTGATCTTCCAGCATTCACCCCAATACCTGGCTTCAGGTTTGATTTTATTAATAATTCCTTTTAAGATTTGTGCTACAGTGGAGTCCAGTCTCAATGGATACATCTACAAGAAAAGAAGTGAATCTAAGGCTCAGGGAATATTGCAGGAAGATTCTAAGAGCCAGAAGATCAGGGCGTTTACTGTAACACTGGGTCTTCTAAGAATGTCAGAAGCTACACTCATAAAGCTTCACCAACATGACTGACCAAATGACAATAGAAGTTCCAGAGTGGATAGGGGAAAGCCCAGAAGTTCTCAGTCTTATAAACGGAACTATAGTCGAATAAGGAAAGCTGAGAGACCTCTTCAAGGAAGGGCACAGCAACTGGTTATCCAAAACCAAATGGCCAGCCATGAAAACATGCATACAAAGTAATAACATACTATATGACTGAGCAGATTATCTTTATGTATTTAGGAATATAAATGAATGTATGTGTGTTTGAGTGTGTGTGTGTAACAATAATTAATGTAAAAAGACTCTGTGAAATTAAAAGAGAGCAGGAAGTTGTCTTAATTAGCGTTTTTGTTATTGTGAAGAGACACCATGACCACAGCAACTCTTCTAAAGGAAAACATTTAATTGTGGTGGCCCACTTTAAATTCAGAGGTTTAGTCCATTATCATCATGGTGTGGAGCACATCAGCTGCAGGCAGACATGGTGCTGGAGAGGTAGCTGAGAGTTCTTAAATCTCGACTCACAGGCAACTGAAAGTGGTCTGTCTCACTGGTCATGGCTTGAGCAAATAGGAGACCTCATAGCCTACCTCTATAGTGAAACACTTCCTCCAACAAGACCACACCTCCTAATAGTGCCACTCCCTTTGCGGGCCATTTGCTTTCAAACCACCACAGAGGTGTATGTGGGAGCATTTGGTGAGAGGAAAAGGAAGGAGGAAATGATACAATTGTGTAATAATTTTAAATATAAAAGATATAATAAAAATCATTGAAAAAGATGTAAGATGTTCAACCTACATGTTACTTCTGCCACAAATTCTACCATGCCTTCTTTGCCATTGTGGACATGATCTTCACAAACGATGAGCAAAACTGAGTCTTTTCTCCTGTAAGTTGCTTGTGGTCAATTATTTGCTTTCAGCAATGAGAAAGGGAGCTAATTATATCCAGTATCCTCTAACCTTCAAATTCAAACTGACTTCTAAAGTTTATATATATCACAACAAAAATTAAATTCAGTGCATTTAAAGGAGTTCCCCAATTATGTACTCTTTCATTATTCCTAAAGTTCAAGTCCAAATTTTTTTGGGTGAATCAAGTTAAATTCAGCAGTGAAGTCCTTTAAAATAACTTTTTAATTATATGCATCCAAGATATAAGTTGTGTTAAGCATATGACAAGCATTATTATTTCAAAATAGAGGAACAGACATCTAGTGAATATGGATTAAACTAAAGAAAGACATAAACCTAGTAAGGGAAACATTACATCTTTGCTCTATGGTACGCTGTAATGGTATTTGAGTTCTAAAGAACTTCACAAGAACTAACAGTGTAGCATTGCTATTTGTTACCCACATAGCCCCATTGTTTAAAAGTAATTCATCCAAAAGTACTCCTCCTACTCAATTATTTTTATAAGAAACACTATGTTTATTTAATTTATATATTTTTTGGTGGGGAAAATCATGCATTGCTGCTCTTTGGATGTGGCTTTACATGCTACTGGTACTGTCATGTTCCTAGCATTTCTTCCTTACATGGACAGCATTGGTCTTACTCCTATGGGTTCACATATCACTTAAGAGTCTAAGAATAGAAATCTGAGCATGCAGGAGCATGCTTGGTCCCTGAATTTTCCTCTGAAATATTGCTGAAAGCTTCCATGGCCCCATAACTGTACTATATGGCTTTCTTGTAAAACTAGCATCATGTAGATGACACCAAGGTCTTCCACCAGAAGTGCTGCATTTGAACATACTTGAACCATGACTATGGAATTCTCTTCATGTCTTGAGGAATTAAATCAGAGAATTGAATGCATAGGTATTTTTGAACATGTAGGACTCCCCAGGGCTGTTGTCATAAAGAATTCTTACTTGAAAACAACTAGGCATTTCTAATTTTGTGACACTGCGATAAATTTGTCAAAGCATTGTTCCTGCTGTCCCAGTATAAAGCACTTGCATTCTTTTGGGGGAAACTAGAAACTGTAGCAGCACCCTTCTTGATCATACTTATAGTTTTACATGTGATCACTTTATTTTCCTGAAATCACAAGTTCTCAAATATTTCTGCATTAGTATTTTCTCCTGCTGTAGATATTTTCATATAAATTTGGATGAGAGTAACTAATAATTTTCCTACTTCCTGAGTGTTTTGCTAATTAGAGATTTTCTCTGCCACGTAAATGAGAACTTCACTTTTAAGCCCAGTATTTGAAAAACCAAAGGACATAGACAAACCTTTTGACACACTACAACAAATGTGACCTTTATTCTAATTCCCAGTAGAATGCTCACATTTCTCTGAACTTATGTCAGACTATCTTTTATTATTGACTATACAATCATAATTTTTATCTTCTGAGGCACCACCAGAATCATCTGTGAAACTCTGTTTATAGATTTCTAGAACTTTTCCTGTAATTTCTAGAACTTTCCCTATAATTCCTAGAACATTCCTGTAATTGCTAGAACTTTTCCTATAATTTTCTATGACTTTTTAAAATCCCTATAACTTTCCTCACACTCTTGAAGGAAATCAATGACAAATCTTTTCTATATTTTTATGTTCATAGTACCAACATAACCTCCAGGTCTCAGTGCTATTTTCCTATGCCATAACAAATACCTGAGATAACCAGCTTAGAAGGAGAAAGGTTCATTTTGGTTCCTAATTTTAGAGATTCGTGAATTTTCTTTGGCTTCATTGAGTCTGTAGTGGCATGTAATTGGCAGGTGTGTATGGTCATGTAAAACTGCTTTTCTTGTGGCTTAAAAGTAAGAGTGTAGAAAAACAGGGCCAAACCACACAATTGCCTCTAAGAAAATGTTTCCCATGATGTAAAGACTTCATGATTTGCTCTTCTCTGCCTCCTAACAATACTAGGTTTGAGAAAAAAGCCTTAGCATATAAATACTTGGGGGAACATTTAAGATCCAAATATTTTACCCACATTATTCCTGTCTTCTATGAATACTTTTTTATTTTTTATTAAGAGATTTTTCTATTCATTTTACATATCAACCACAGATTCCTCTTTCTTCCCTCCTCCCACCCCCAGCCTTCCCCCCAACCCACCCCCTATTTCCAACTCCTCCAAGGTAAGGTCTCCCATGGAGAGTCAGCAGAGCCTGGCACATTCAGTTAAGGCAGGTCCAAGCCCCTCCTCCATGCACCAAGGCTGAGCAAAGTGTCTCAGCATAGGCACTAGGTTCCAAAAAGCTGGCTCATGCATTAAGGATAGGTCCAGGTCTCACTGCCTGGGGGCCCCCTAAACAGTTCAAGCTAAAACAACTGTCTCACTTATCCATAGGGTCTAGTCCAGTACCATGGGGACTCCTCAGCTATTGGTTCACAGTTCATGTATTTCCACTAGTTTGGCTAGTTGTCTCTGTACTTTTTCCAGTCATGGTCTCAATATCTCTTGCTCATAGCATCACTCCTCCCTCTCATTGATTGGACTCCTGGAGCTCAGCCTGGGGCTTGGCCATGGATTTCTACATCTGTTTCCACCAGTCACTGGATGAGGGTTCTATCATGACAGTTAGGGTGTTCAGCAATCTGATCACCAGAGTAGGTCAGCTCAGGCACTCTCTCGACCATTGCCAGTAGTCTATAGTGGAGACGTCTTTGTGGATTCCTGGAGACCTCTCTAGCACTCTGCTTCTTCCTATTCCCATGGGGTCTTCATTTATCATGATATCTCTTTCTTTGTTCTCCCACTCTGTTCCTGATCCAGCTGGGACCTCCCGCCCCATAAGCTCTCTTTCCCCTGACCCCTGCCCTCCAATATTCCCCCTCACCCCCAGTTAGCTCATGTAGATCTCATCCATTTCTCTGTCGCTGGGCAATCTTTGTGTCTTTCTTAGGGTCCTCTTTACTAGCTAGTCTCCCTCGATCTGTGAGTTGCAGTCTGGTCATCCTTTGCTTTACAACTAGTGTCTACTTATGAGTGAGTAAATACCATGTTTGTCTTTCTGAGTCTGGGTTACCTCACTCAGGATGATATTTTCTGGTTCCATCCATTTGCCTGCAAACCTCATGATGTCATTGTTTTTCTCTGCTGAATAGTACTCCATTGTGTGTATGTACCACATTTTCTTTATCCATTCTTCAGTTGAAGGGCATCTAGGTTATTTCCACGTGCTGGCTATTACAAATAATGCTGCTATGAACATAGTTGAGCATGTGTCCTTGTGGTATGATTGAGCATTCCTTGGGTATATGCCCAAGAGTGGTATAGCTGAGTCTTGAGAGAGGTTGATTCCTACTTTTCTGAGAAAGGGCCATCCTGATTTCCAAAGTGGCTGTACAAGTTTGCATTCCCACCAACAGTGTAGGAGTGTTCCCCTCTCCAACATAAGCTGTCTTAAGTGTTTTTGATCTTAGCCATTCTGACAGGTGTAAGATGGTATCTCAGAGTCATTTTGACTTGCATTTCTCTAATGACTAAGGATGCTGAGCAAGTCTTTCAGCCATTTGAGCTTCTTCTGTTGAGAATTCTCTGTTTAGCTCTATAGTCCATTTTTAATTGGACTGTTAGGTATTTTGATGTCTAGTCCCTTGAATTCTTAATATATTCTGGATATCAGCCCCCTGTCAGATGTGGGGCTGGTGAAGATCTTTTCCCATTCTGTAGGCTGTCACTTTGTCTTGTTGACCATGTCCTTTTCCCTACAAAAGCTTCTGTTTCAAGAGGTCCCATTTATTAATTGTTGCTCTCAGTGTCTGTGCTACTGGTGTTATATTTAGGAAGGGATCTCCAGTGTGATCAAGACTACTTCCCACTTTCTCTTCTATCAGGTTCAGAGTAACTGGATTTATGTTGAGGTCTTGATCCACTTGGACTTAAGTTTTGTGCATGGTGACAGATATGGATCTATTTGCAATCTTCTACATGTTGACATCCAGTTATGCCAGCACCATTTGTTGAAGATGCTTTCTTTTTTCCATTGTGCAGTTTTCACTTCTTTGTCAAAAATTAGGTGTTCATACATGTGCGGATTAATGTCAGGGTCTTCAGTTCGATTCCATTGGTCCACATGTCAGTTTTTATGCCAGTACCAAGCTGTTTTTATTACTGTAGCTCTATAGTAGAGCTTGAAGTCAGGGATCGTGATGCCTCCAGAGGTTGTTTTATTGTACAGGATTCTTTTGGCTATCCTGGGTTTTTTGTTTTTCCATATGAAGTTGAGTATTGTTCTTTCCAGGTCTGTGAGGAATTGTGTTGGATTTTGATGGGGATTGCATTGAATCTGTAGATTGCTTTTAGTATGATTGCCATTTTTACTATGTTAATCCTATCTATCCATGAGCATGTGAGATTTTCCATTTTCTGATATCTTCAATTTCTTTTTTCAAGGACTTAAAGTTCTTATCATACAGGTCCTTCGCTTTCTTAGTTCGAGTTACCCCAAGATATTTTATATTATTCGTGGCTATTGTAAAGGGTGATGTTTCTTTGATTTCTTTCTCAGCCCGTTTGAATTTGTATATAGGATGGCTACTGACTTTTTTGAGTTAATCTTGTATCCTGCCATATTACTGAAGGTAATCTCTGGTGTAGAGGATACAGTGGAGGTAATGACCAGTAATTGTTAGTTCCTGTTATCTTTTGGTGGTAGTATGTGTGTATTTCTCTTCTTTCAGATTTACTGCTGTGGAATTACCGATTGCCTGTGTTTTTGTGGGTGTATCTGACTTCCTTAGGTTAGAATTTTCCTTCTACTGCTTTCTGTAGGGCTGGATTTGTGGATAGGTATTGTTTAAATCTGGTTTTATTTTGAAATGTCTTGTTCACTCCGTCTAGGGTGATTGAAAGTTTTGCTGGGTATATTAGTCTAGGCTGGCATCCATGGTCTCTTAGTCTGCATTACATCTGTCCAGGTCCTTCTGGCTTTCAAAGTCTCCATTGAGAAATCAGGTGTTATTCTGATGGGTCTGCCTTTATAAGTCACTTGGCCTTTTTCTTTTGCTGCTCTTAATATTCTTTCTTTATTCTGTAGGTTTAGTTGTTTAATTATTATGTGGCAAGGGGACTTTTTTTGGGTCTAGTCCGTTTGGCGTTCTATAGGCTTCTTGTATCTTCATAGGTATTTCCTTCTTTAAGTTGGGAAACTTTTCTTCTATGATCTTGTTGAATATATTTTCTGCACCTTTGAGTTGTTATTCTTCTCCTTCTTCTATCCCTATTATTCTTAGGTTTGGCCTTTTCATGGTGTCCCAGATTTTCTGGATGTTTTATGTTATGACTTTTTTGGCCTTGGCGTTTTCTTTGACTGATGAATCTATTTCCTCTATTGTATCCTCTACACTGGAGATTCTCTCTTCCATCTCTTGCATTCTGTTGGTTATGCTTGCATCTGTGTTTCCTGTTCGTTTACTCAGATTTTCTATTTCCAGCATTCCCTCTGTTTGTGTCTTCTTCATTGTTTCTATTTCCCTTTTTAGGTCTTGAACTATTTCCCTCACATATTTAATTGCTTTTTCATGGTTTTCTTTCCTTTCTTTGAGGGATTTATTGATTTCTTCCGATATTTTATTTGTCTTTTCCTCTATTTATTTATTGATTTTTTCCAATTTTTTGTTTGACTTTTCCTCAACTTCATTTTTCATTTTTTCTTGAAAGGCTTCTAGCATCTTCATGATGCTATTCTTAAGGTTGCTTTCTTCTGCTTCTTCTACATTGTGATGTTCAGGTCTTGATGTTGGAGGAGGGCTAGGTTCTGGTGATGCTGTATTGCTCTTTATGTTTGTTATATGTATTTTTGCCTTGATGTCTGTCCATCTCCTCTCTAATAGGTATAACTGGTGCCTGTGTCTGAGCGAGTTGCTATTGCTCCACTCTGTGCTTGTTGTGTCTATGTCTCAGGGGGCCCATCTGGGTCCAATCTTAGCTATTGGTCTAATTAGAACAGGCAGATTCTGTGTCTCAGGGAGCTTCTCTTGGGTCAACCCAAGCTAGTTGATTCTGTGACTTACGGAACCACTCTTGGTCCAGTCAGAGCTGACAGATTCTGTGTGTCAGGAAGCCTCTCTTGGTCCAATGAGAGGTGGCAGATTCTATGTCTCAGAAAGCCACTCTTGGTCTAATGAGGGCTGGTGGAATTCCTGTCTCAGGAGGTTACTCTTGGTTCAATGAGAGCTCTTTGTCCAATGAGAGCTGGTGGTTTAGTTTCCATGCCTCATGAAGTTGCTGGGGTCTCAGGTGGATGAGTATGGGGGCAGGGCATGTAGATTGCTGGGTCTGGTGGGGGGTTTTGATGAGGGGGTGCTTTCCCACAGGAATTTTGTCTGCTGGCCAGCAACTGGGACAGAGTTGGTTAGGGGTTCCTGGGGACTGGTTATGTCCCAGGGGTGGCGAATATTTATTTAAAAGACCCTTACAAAGAAAGACTAGAGCCAGGCCAGTGGTGTATACATAGAAAGTCAGCACCTGAGAGACAAAAATGTGAGGATTTTCAATTTGAGGCCAACTTGGGTTACCTAGTAAGTTATAGGCCATGCTTGACTTCTGAATAAGATCTTGTCTCAAGACAGCAACTTTCCCCAATGAAAATGGCAACTTTTATAATAGTTATACATATGAAACATATGATCATGCTATACCAACTGATTCTATAAAAACAGATGTAGAAATTTGAGCAAAATATTAGAAATTAAAGTCTAGCAATACATCCCCAAACTCAGGGATACATTTGTTCCTGAAATATATAAATTTGTATTTTAAGTATTTTCTTTAAATTTTTCTAATTCCATGAAAATGGCATACCTGATATAAAGGAAATACACCCGGAATAGAATATTTTTATAATCTCAAACTTATTTTGTATGTACCTGGATAAGGAGAAACTATGCCAAAGAGCAAAAGAAATTTAACATGTTTTTCAGAATTGGTTAGGACAGGAATCATCAGTTATAGTTTCAAGAAGACTAATGAATCTTAACAAATATAAATAAAATCCATGTTTTTCCGTTTTATAGCCAAACCTCAGAACACTAAAACAACAATATAGTGGTCAATGAGAAAAAAAGATAAACTTTAAAAGGATAATAAGATTGTCAACTGACTTACAGCTATTGCAGTAGAAATAATACCTAAGAGTCAAAAACTATATAATTTTCAAATTTAGAATTTCATATCTAAGTATAAATAGCTTTTAAAAATTGATGGAAAAATAAAGATATATTTGGAGAAATATAAAACTTGAAGATTAGTATGAATTTATTCTCTTGGAAGGAAATTATAAAACTTGCTGTTTATGAAGATGCTAAGTGATTTCAGAAACATCAGACAGAGCACACAGGCCGGGGAAGTAGGTGGGCTAACTGCAAATTTTCACTTTTCCCTCCTCTCTTTCAAATCCAGTCCCTATCTTACCCTCAGCTGTATAGCAGGCAACCTGCTGTGGGCTCCCTGTCCCTCTCTGCCCCCATCTGCAAGGACTTAGCAGATCCTGGTGGAACACTCTGACTTCCTGTGGACCCTCCTAGCCCATCCACATTGCCAAGTATCAGCTACTAATTCCTAGAAACACATTGTACCCGGCAGTCCTAGTGGCCACACCTATCTGGGTCCTAGAAGCATTCTCTATGAGGCAAAGCTCAGCCACCACTGTCTCCTAAGAACCACGGAGGGCAACAGAACCCAAGAAACAAAACACCCACCCAACAAAGACAAGACCAGATATCCGCACCTAGAATTTTAATTGCCCCAAACCCAGATTCCTAGATGCCAGTGTAAAAACACAACTGATAACAGCCAGGACAATTTCTTCACTTAGTCTAGCAACACTACTACATTAGGCTCTGAGAAGTGCAACATAGCTAAAGCACAAGATAAAAACCGTTAAATACCTTTATAAATATGATAGAGGTCCTTAAAGAGGACATGAATAACTGTCTTAAAGAAATCTATGAAAACACAAACAGTGGAAGGAAATGAATAAAACAGTTCAAAACCTGAAAGTGGAAATAGAATCAATAGAATCTAAAGAACTAACAATAGTTCAAGTTAATTTGAATGTGGAATTGCAACATCAACATTCCAACTCTCCAGTCATACAGTCACTCTCAAGTTTAATCAGTCAATTGGCCTTATAGAATGTTCTACATAGTTACACATTTATTTGCAGGAACTTCAATGGATAAACCTAGGCATAATCTTTGACCACATTAAAAAATACTACACAGGAATATTCTTAAGTATTATCCATGATTAACTTCAACAGTAAAATCTCTCTACATGTTTTCACTTTCTAGAACAGAGCAGTAAAAGAACTCCTATACTGAACTTGAATTCTTACGGCCAAGGAACAATGTAAGACTATTTAAAAGATTGCCAGTTAGCGAGACATGGTGGCATACATCTATGCCTGCAGCATTTAGAAGGCTAGAGAAGGTTTCTGTCTCAAAATATAATAAATAAATTAAAAAAGGAAAGAAAATAAAATATCTTCTGTCAACTTGCATACTATCCTGATAAAATAGCATTGATCAAATAAGTTAACATGAACAAATCTATCTTTCATATTTTAACCATTACAAAACCAAATGTGTAATCTTTTGTGTGTGTATTTAGGTCACCTATTAATTCTGTAATGGAAACATGATATGAGTACAAATATGAATATCAAGATGTCAGTTTCATTATCTTAACAGTACCTCAGGACAACTTGATTATTTTTATTTTTTCATTTCAATCTGTCTATAACTAAAACAATTCGCTAGTCTTGGTATCACTTAATCTGGATGTTTGTCATCAAAAGGACCTAGATTTGTCTTCTTTGGTTCCTAGGTTTAAGCAACAATTGAAGCAACATTTCATATAGTTAAGTAAAAAATAAAGGGATAGCATAGTGGTTCATGGGTTAAGGGTATTTGCCATGTAAGCCTGGTGACAAGAATTTGATCCTGAGAGCCTAGATTAATCTGAAAGGAAAGAACTGACTCTATAAAGCTGTTTTCTGACTGCTACCTATATGCCTTAGCATATGCATGCACAATCACATCATTATGTACACATGTACACAAGCACATGTAGATACATGGAATAATTAAAAAAGGAGGAAGAATGATTATAAGTCAATGTAAATATTAATTGACCACATGCTCAGAATGTAACCAGAGATATTTTTGGGTGTATAACAAAGTATACAAGTATAAGTTTCTTAAGGTGACAAAAGAAAAGAAAGCTATAAATCAAGATGCTTTTAAAGTGTATTGGTGAGAACATCAGAGTAGATATGCACTTTAATAATAAAACCATGCTTGTAAAATACTTTACACATTGTTGACATGTTAACAGAGAATTTCACACTTCATTGAAAAGTCATTAAGACAATTACCAGGTCATTAGTGTACAAGTTAAGCCTCAGCTTTAAAAGCCTATTCTCTGAAGACTCCATTTTGACAGACAGTTTAGTTCCCAGCATATGCTGAGTCAGAATGTAGTCTGTTCCATCTTTTTTAGATTCCACTAGGCTAGCCTTCAGAGAGTGCTAAGACAGTGTTTCTGGACTTTGGCAAACCTAGGAAATTTATTTAACTATGCCTTGCAGATTAATTTAGGTTTCCTTAAAGAAAAACCGGCTAATCTGGCACAGTGAATTTCTGGTCTAGTGAGACTTCTGCGTGACTGTTTATGCCTTTTTAAAAGTCAGTCATTAATGTTCATTTAAATATATACAGTAAAAACAGAAATGTTTTGTAATTTACTTACCCATTTATCATGCTAATATTTTAAAGCAACACAAATGGTATCAAAATTCCATCAGTTTGTATAAATTGTATATATTTATAGGCTGACTCACACATTGCATAATATATAAGTCTCTTCGAAATTATTTTGTCAATACATGTAGAAATTACTGTTTAATAGTGGCATTTCATTTTACTTTATGATTTATGATTTAATAACTTTGTTATTTATTTTACTGTTGATAAATACTTGAGTATTTTATCATTTTGACTAGTATCACAATGAACTTCCAAATATGACTATGTGAATATATACATATATGCATGTGTACATACATTTAATGTACTTTAATGATAATATCCATATATTCTCTCAAGTTTTGATGTTTTGTTTGGATCCAATAGGAATTGAGAAGTTTTGTTATATGTATAAAAGGTAATAAAAACATATTTGGATCCGTGCAAAATTAAAGACACCTCCAAAGATCAAAAATGTCTTTGAGGTGTTCTTATACACACCTGTGTTACATTAGTCTTGCCCATTTCTATATCCCTTTGACTCTTATCTCGATTTTCAAAAATGTAAAAACTATTTGGAAACTCAGGGAAAGTGCCGAGGCTGAAACTATTTAATGATACAATTCTAGCAAAATGTGAAAGTATACTGAAAAAAAAAGTAAGGAAAATTTAATTGATGAATATTTTAAAACTCTACCATTGAATAAGCTAAAGAGATATGAAGAGATACTCCATATTTAGCAGGATTACTATTTTAGAAATATATTTGGAGGAGGGGAGAGGAGTGGTTCAAAAGTTGTCTTTGGTTTTTAGACAGGTGTTGTCTATGTTACTTGGACCTGGTTTTGTCTCCTAAACTTGAGATATCCTCTTTCACAGCTGAGTTTATAGATATCAAGGACCATTCCAGGGTTTGGCCCATGAAAGTCTTTAAAAACACATATCACTAGTTCTCTCTGTCTATTGAGTATATCTATAGGATTCAAAGTATCAGTATCCTTTAATAACGAGAAAAGATTTTAAGAAAATGCTGCCATGTATCTGGAAAATAAGGTTAGAAGTGAGAGACTGTTAACCTCTCCTGCTACTTTTGGTGTCTGTGACTTTCCTCATTTTAGTCTGCACCTGAATGGCAATAGACCTCAGTTACAAGAGATCATATTGGCTCTGTCTGAGGCCCCAGGACTCCTGATTTATGACACCCCTGTCTAGCCATTCACTGAGCAGAACATGACTTTGCTTGTTGACCCAGCACATAGTTAGCCCTGTATGACCTGAGTAGTTATAAGAATCTGACCACAATTTAGTCTTGCAAAACACTCAGCAAGTCTGGGGATACAGCTCATCTCAAAAGACTTGCAACTAGAGAAAATGATGTCCTTTTGCTCTTCATGACTGTAGGATAGTTATTCTTTTCCTTCTGATATGCATGGAGCTGATGGAAGTAAGCCAATGAAGCCCAAAGCACAAATCTGTATCATCTTATTACTTTCCATGATAAAAGGTCTATATTAAAACACAATGCTCTGTCTCTTTTGCCTTTCCCACCACCAGAGTATCCAGTTGATTTTGTTGTATGATGCTCAGAATTATCTGCAACTCTATGTGCTATTAATGCATAGTTGAGTTTGTAATAAAACAGTTATTTCTCATAGTTCCTGGTACATATTGCCACTAATTTACTTTAACATGAACTAGAGTCACTTACTTGAATGTTGGAATGGTATTTTCTTCCATTTAATGTCACCTAAAACAAATATTTATTGTGCATGGAAAAATACCAAGATATTATTATTACAATGATCAGTGGTTAGCTGATCATTACTGACTCCAGTACATATTATCTTACTATAAGATTTGTGATTTAAGGGGACCTAAGGATGAAGCAAACAGAAGGAATTGCAGACTAATGTGAGACTTCTATTATGAAAACAAGCTTCTATTCTATGGCTGAAATGCTATATCAATTCCTTTGTGGGAACACTACATTAATCAGTCACTAAAAGGAATTATTTCTGTACTAGAACAGTTGATCACTGACAGACAAACTTTATCACCTTATGTAGAACTCAAGAATATACTTCTGATCATATGGAAAATAAGATTCTTCTTAATTTTGACAAATAACATGTATCTCTATACATTAATTTAAATTTTATGTTTATTGATTATTTGATTTTATAGTTGTATCCACATATTATTTATACTTCATTAATTTCTAAAATAAATTGTGCCTCTGCCTCAGCATATAAAATAAAAAGCACAGTAAACCAATTAAAAACCTACTGCATACTGTAAGGATTATAATAATTATAATGAAAGTTGTTTTAAAAAGTAAGGTATGGAGAATCATATTAAACACTATCTTAACTATTAAAATATTAAAAGTAACAGGGAGTCGGGTTGGGCGGCACACACCTGTAATTCCTACTTTTCAAAGGGAAAGGCAGGAGGATTTCCAAGAGTTTGAGGCTAGCCTGAGCTTCACAGCAAGTTCCAGTACTGTGAGGGCAATGGAATGATATGTTCTCTTAGAGTAAGTGATTATAGGTTCATATGTATAGTATTTCATATTTGATGAAGCTCTTTATTTTTTGCCCTTTGATACTTAATGTAAATTTGAAAATTGTTTTATCTTATCATCCCATCATGAGTAGTGTAAAAGTAAAACACATCTTGCTCTGTACTATGAAGGTTCATGAAGTGTCACATTAGCCAAGAAAGTTAATGGGACTGCTCTGTGGAAAATTACTACCTGCTCATTTTTTTGAGATGTAAACCCAGCACTTTGTAGTATGAGCTCCAGCTTAACTAAACCAAATTATTAAAACTTACGAGCAAAAAAATGTTGTCTTCTTCCTCTATTGAATGTTATTTTAAGCTGGTTTTAGAGATGTAATTCTTGTAGATCTAGTTATGTTTAGAATTTATTAGGTTGTAAGTCCATTAAATATGCTTGATTATATGTAAAGAGTACCTTAACTAGACCCATTGTGAAGTGCAAAACTGAGTTGTGTAACTATGATTCCAGTCAGTATTTTTTTTCTTCTAACACTAAAGCATATTTTTCTATGCACAATATATGATGGTTTTCATGGGAGTCTTTATGTTTGATCTTGTTTTAAGGGAAATAAATTATTCTTGAATGTACAATAGTTTAAGCAAAATCATGAATAGAAAATTTATATTCTGTCAATATGCTAACCCTAGCTGAGTTAGGATTCACAGATGAAATGTAGTCATATATTTACTATAAATATATTTATTGAAAACATCCACAAAAAATAAATTCTCCAGGGTTCACATATCACAGAGGAAATACATCAGTCCTTGATTTGGCAAATTATGTTTTATGTGAGAAGTTAATGTCTAATCTGCCCTTCTAGAGCTTCAGAATTATTTGTGTACATGTTGTCATATAATGATCTAAATGGTTTCTTGGGTTGCTATGTTTATTATCTATAAAGTCTTTAATCGTTATCTCTGCATTTTTGTATTCCATGTAATTCTATCCAATTGGCCTGAAAATTCTTTTTTCCTTTACTGTATGTGAAACTGGAAAGAAGAAGTAGTCAGAATGGCAAACATTCTCTTGTCAAATCCACTGAAATCATGTATTGAGACTCCAAGATTATCACATTTTAATTTTCCACTCTTTTGGAGTTTGATCAAATGAATGCAAATTATTTAATAAATATGTTAATCAATTTCCCTAATACTCAAATGAGTATGCTGCCAAGACTAGATCTTTGATGCAAGTTCAGATGTTCTAAAGACCTCACTTTTTTGCTAATAGATATCTAAATAAGATATTTTATTTCTTTTCAGTTGCCTAGATTTTGCCATCTGAACACTTATTTAAATGGAATTAAATTGTTTGCCAGTTTGTTCATAATTTCTTTCAGGAAGTGTCTTCATTTACTGGTAAAAGTTTTTATGTGTGATTCTGATCTTCATTGTTGTACTAATGTCCTTCAATATTTAATAACAATGCACATTAAACTGCACAAGATATACATGTATATAAATCCAAGCTTATGGTTTTGTAAAGATTTTCTCCTATGAAAAATTTCACAGAATCTAGAGGAATTTGGCAATAAGATTTTGCTATTAAAATCAGATGTGGTTAATAAAGGAGTGTTGGGGCATAGTTTTTGATAACTCTTTTTAGCATCATTGTGCATTTTCCCACTCCCTTTGAGTAGATTCCTCTCTCAATTACCTTTTTCACAATATAGTTTGGTACCATTTTTACTATATACTTAGCCATTCAATAGCAAAATAAAGGGAATGAGCTTTGACTGCAGACAATTCTGGATTCAAATTCGTGCTCTAATGATTATGGACTACATTGTAGCTTTGGGTAGTTCCTTCATTTCCATTAATATTCATATCACTAATTATTTTACCTGGAAATTGGTATGAGTATTATATCTCATTTATTTAGAATATTATGGGAAATATAATAGAATTGTGTACATGCACTCCTCAAAAAAATTTCCCAGAATAAGTAAGTGTTCAAAATGTTCTACGCTACCATAACATTCTTTCTATTCTGACTCATCTAAAATTCACCTTTGCATTACATATAATTATGTATAATTGCACTAAACTGGTTGTAAGTGCATAGCTTTATGAAGTCTTATAATTATATAAAATTTCACATGACATTTCCATCATGTCAAAAGTTCCTTTTTGTTCTTTTTACTATCAATTTACTCCCCAAATATTATGCCTTTCCAACAGTAGACCTGCTTTTAAAAGTACACATTTGTATTTTCTAAAAATTATTTTAGGATGACTAATATCATATGTAACCTTTTGCATCTGTTTCTGAAGAGGTTAATTGATATTGAGTGTGTCAATAGCCAACTTATTTTAATTGATAAATACTATTGTATAGTACAGATATCATGTTTTTCAAAGAGCTTTCATTATGACAGTTCAATATATAAAAATAATGGACATTGACCATGATCATTATCTTCAATATTCTGAATAGTTTTATTTATACTTCATTCCTATTTCCAGCTAGATTACAGATAAGAGCTTGTGATGCTTGTAGTGTGAGAATCATTCATTTCACTTAAGATGATAATCTTCAGTTCCATCCATTTTCCCTCAAAAAAACAGTAGTCCCTACAGCTTTATGGCTGTATGACATAACATG
>CABHPH010114388.1:5549-22090 GCA_902168325.1 Peromyscus nudipes | reverse complement strand
CACAAAATTAAATTCTACCTCCCTACAATTTTCTCCTGGTTGTTTAATATTTGGTTCCTTGAAGCAACAGAGATGAATCTCTTTTCCATGTGGCCTTTCAGGTTCTGTGCCTCTTGCTTCCCCCAACAGACAATAGCTCTCTCTTTCCTGAATTAAACTCTCTGTGTCTCCAGACTTCTTGAGCGTTGTGACCTAAGTCTCCATCCATGGCATTAAGAGTGCTAAGGCTTTCCATCTGTTGGGTATCTACTTTGTCTGTCCCTCAGACGCTACATGCTCATAATTGCACATGATATTCCAGTTGTGAGCTGACCATGTCCAAATATACCAATGGCCAAATGTTTCTTGTATGGCTGTGTATTTCTGCAGTTCTGTGCTCCTGGTCAGTGCAGTTGACAGCTGATGGTAGGTGAGTTCTTACGTCTACACTCCCATGCTACCTCACTCTCAACTCTGACCTTTTTCATGTTAACTTACTCATCCTGGAACTAGGGGGTAATATGCCTTTTTAAAAAGTAAATGATGTGTTGTCATTTGATTCTGTTTGAATGGACTTATGAAAGCCTTGATGCTATTGTTTGTTTTTACTAAAGAACATTTCCTTGAATAGAAAATTACTTCAGCTATGAAAGTCTCTTGAAATGTTTAAAAACCTATCATTTTCACTTAACATGCTGTCAATCAAGTCTGTCTGCAGAGTTAATAGACATGCAGTTACAATTACTAATAACCAATCATTACTTAATATGCTTCCTTCAGTTATATTGACTTTCAAAAGATTATGTCTTAGAGGAAGGTTTCATTTACTACTACCTTTAATTTAAAAGAAGGGATGAAAGTTCTTGTAATCACATTTACCCAGTATGTTGTGCCAATTGCCATTTTATAATGACTATGTTAATTAGATTTCCTACTGATTTCGGTGTCCCAGTACATCCTGTATCTTAAAGTTTAGGTTCTTGTCACAGTTTTCTGAGGGTCATGCTAGTTAAAGATGATGAGTGGTCTGTCTTTACAGTGACTTTGTGTTTCTTAAAACCTGGCTCCCAGAGCTCTTAGATTCTTGAATGTTTTGTTTTATTTGTTTAGGTGTTAGGTTCTCATGTCACCCAGGAAGCAGCCTCCAATTTCCTGTCACTAAGGCTGGCTTTGAACTTCTGATCCTCTTCCCCTCCCCTTCCCAGTGTTGGGATCACAGGCATACATCATCATGTCTAGCCAGGTTTTCCTGACTTTGGACTGGAGCCCTTACTAGATCCTGTAGACGTACAGTAATTTATGATATAATTTTTATATTCCCAACAATGAATTTGGAGTCTCATTAATCTGTTACAGTGTGTAACTCTACACACTGCTCTGAAGCATGTGTGTAGAGGCCAGATGAATGAATGTAGCTAACAAAAATGTTATTTTAAGGGTCACATGAAAGGATTTGTTCAGCAAACTTGAGAAAAAAACTTTTTTTAAAAAGAAGAGTAACAAATTAGAAAAATAGTGAAAACCTACTTGATATGATTGAACCAACTCAAGTGGTAAATTAAACACGCTTTTTTGTTAATAATGAAAAATCGTTTTTTATTCCTTTGGTTTTGACGGGAAGCATGAGTTAACTCAGTATCACAGCTTTTGAAGAAGACTTTGATGCTAATATCTGTTAGTGAACTGAGGTATTATTTTAAAGTATAAATTGACCTACATAAAAGAGCTAAAATAATGAAAGTCGTTAGTTACTAAGCCACAAACTATGCTATTGCCTGGTTCCATAGTGTTTCATATGTTTAAAAGAATTGCTTATGTTGGTTTTATACAGTCTGGAACATCCAAAAATATTTATGTAATCTTTCTTTAGACTTGAAATAGGTAACTAATACTCAAGGCAAGAATAACTTAGAATATCTGCTTTTAAAAATTCTTAGTGCAGCTGGGCATGTATTTCAGTTGCAGAGATGTGCTCAGCATGCACAAAACCCTGAGTTCAATCCTTAGCACCCCAAAATGAACCAAAACCTCAGTGGACATGTTTGAGTTTTTATTCCACCTGTGTGCTTGAGGATTGCCTAGGAAACAGTCTGTTAAACTTAGGAGGGCTTATGTGGAGACAGATGACTGTCTCTACTGCCATGGAGTTTATACTCTGTTGAAATTGCATCGAAAATAAATATGGCCCATATTAAAATACTTTATTGTGAAACTGAACTGTAGCTGGTCAGTGTGACAATAATTCTGCATGTAGTAGTAAAGTTGAAGTTTGCAAGTGAAAGCTGGTACGTGTAGTGGCACATGTCTTTAATCTCAGCACTTGGGAGACAGAGACAGGTGGATCTCTGTGTATTTGAGGCCTGCCTGGTCTTCACAGTGAGTTCCAGGACAGCCAGACCTACATAGTAAGATAATCCTGTCTCAAAAAAATAAAATAAATTTGCAAGTGAAAAAAATTCTTTATTGTGAAATTTTAGAACACCAAGGATAAAGGAAAATAGTGAAAATTTCCCTAGAGTAGAACATTATGTTATATTTAAAGAACCAGGAATCAAGTAGAATGGAACTTCTCTCAGTAGTAAAGTTCTGGTGTTTTGAGGGCGGGGAAATAAGTTCCAGTCAATAGTTCTATACCTAACCAAACTATCAAGTGTGGGACTAGAACTAAGAAGTGTAGCATGAATCTTAGAAGGTCTTATTAATAAAGTCAAACCTGAGCCAGGTATTGGGGTGAACATTGGAAGGTCAGAGAGACAGAACAAGCCACAGCTTTCTCACCTCGCTGAATCCTCAGCTGGTCTTGTTTCCTCAGACTGGATGCCCCGAGCCCTCATCCAGAATGGGTCTCAGCTGAACTGCTGCTAGAAGCCTGAAACCTTAACCAGCCACATACTTCTCCTGAGCCAATGCCTCTCCAGGGCAAAGGCCTCTCCAGGGCAAAGGCCTCTCCAGGGCAAATGCCTCCAGTTTCTGGTCCTCACGCCTTATATACCTTTCTGCTTTCTACCACCACTCCCTGGGATTAAAGGTGTGGCTTTCTGGGATTAAAGGTGTGTATCACCGTGCCTGGCCGTTTCCAATGTGGCCTTGAACTCACAGAGATCCAGAGGGATTTCTGTCTCTGGAATGCTAGGATTAAAGGCGTATGCTACCACTGCCTAACCTCTATGTTTAATATTGTGGCTGTCCTGTCTCTGACCCCAGATAAGTTTATTAGCATACACAATATTTTGGGGAACACAATACCCCCACAAAGAAGTGTGCAGACATCGGGACTAAACCGTTAGTTACTGGGATAGTCTCCACAGAAACAATGGAGTAACTTCAGAAAGATAAAGGCATTATACTGGAAACGGGATCTAATACAAGAAAAGGATGATAGGCATTCTCAGGGTGAAAGGTGAAGAAACGGCTACATGGGGGTCCCTGCAAAGAGCCCGCCTTGATGGATGGGGGTTGGGGGGAGAGGAAGATGCAGCCTCTGGAAGGAATGACTATTGTAAGAGGTGTGGGAATAGATGGAACACTGGTCAATGAACTCATAGTACAGAGTTGTTCTACAGTCGTATCACAGGGTTGCTAATAAATCTGTAATAGGAAAAATAGAAAACTTAAGTAACTATAAGCAAAGTTCTGGATAATTCCAGGAGAAAGAGTTATCTAGAAAGGAAACACATTGATGGCATACTGCAGATTCAGCTGCAAGTATTCTTTCTACTCATAGTCTTAGCCATGAAAACAGTAAGTGCCAATTGAATAACAACCATATATTAGGAGGAGAAGGAAGGAGGAAATCAAGCAATTTAAAAATCAAGAAAGAAACTAGTATGTTTGATCCTGTGACATTAAACCAACCTGCCAAAGGAGACTGAGTGGTTTTTAGCACAGTGAGACTTCAGGCACAGGAGGGAAAGCCCAGAACTGGGCTACCAGTTTCTTGAGCAAAACCCATCTCAAGGGGGTGGGTGAATGGCTCTTTTGTGTTTAATGTCCCTGACGGAGCTGCCAGAGGCATCCCAGGGCAAGCTTGCTTCAGTGGGATTCTCTGGGCTATGGGATCTGAACCCAGCATGCCTTTGTTTTCCTTTCCAGGCACTGACCTCTGTGTCTATCTTCATTGAGAGGGTCACAATAAAAATAAGCCTGGTTGACCTTTGACAAGTGATGTCATTCCTCAAGTTCCCTGTCTGTAAAATGGGGATAACAGCACTCCTTCCTTTCTGTTGTGAAGACCAGTCACTTGAGATATGTGAAATTCTTCCCAGGAATTCAGTGGTTCTCAACCTGTGGGCCATGACCCCTTTGGTGTGTGTATCAGATATTTACATTATGATTCATAACAGTAGCAGATCTTCAGTTATGAAGTAGCAATGAAATAGTACCATGGTTGGGGGGTCCCCATACCTGGAGGGACTGTATTAAAGGGTCACAGCGTTAGGAAGGTTGAGAACTGCTGCTCTAGTTCATGGTACATAGTGGGCATCTTACAGAGTGTTACTGTTTTACTCTGGAGTTTTCTTTTTTAAAATTAAAATGGTGGGTTTTTCGGTTTTGAGTTCACACAAATGCATCAGTAATCCAGAAGTGGTTCTTTGAAATATTAAAAGAGTGACAAAAATAAAAATAAAAATAAAACACTGCAGCTAAAAGTAACATAAACAAAAATTGTGAAGAGAAACCCAGTATAATTAAGAATCTAATTCTTAATGTCCAGGGACCAGCAAATCTGGCAGGTTGATAATTTCACTGAAAAACAGAAAAACTGTCAACAGCAAGTGCCATGGTGACCCTCTGAAAGTTGGATTTGACTTGGCAGCTAATTTATCTGTCCAGTCTCCAATGCATTCTCTGTTATGAAGCTGTGTCGGAGAGTGGCCTGAAACCCCAGCACCTTCCGTCACTTCTGTGAAAAGTAAAAAGCCTCTAGTAAGAGTGGAGCCCTCCAGACCAAGTACAGAATAGCATTTTGGGGGATGGAATTGATGAGTTCTGTCACTCAGGGCCAGCCCAGAAGAGGGCTGAAAGGCATCATTTAGAGTTGGATTCCTCATGGCAGAAGCCACTGTGCTGAGAAGTTTGCAAGCTCATCCCCAGAGCTAATAGCAAACAGAATCAGAGAGTGGGACAACCTTTCGGCAAACCCCTTGTCAAGTGCTGCTGTCGTGTGGCACATAGTTCTGGGGGTGTGCAAACCCCTTGTCAAGTGCCGCTGTTGTGTGGCACATAGTTCTGGGGGTGTGCAAACCCCTTTTCAAGTGCCGCTGTCGTGTGGCACATAGTTCTGGGGTGTGCAAACCCCTTGTCAAGTGCCGCTGTCGTGTGGCACATAGTTCTGGGGGTGTGCAAACCCCTTGTCAAGTGCCGCTGTCGTGTGGCACATAGTTCAGGGGTGTGCAAACCCCTTGTCAAGTGCCGCTGTCGTGTGGCACATAGTTCTAGGGGTGCAGTATGGAAGAGCAGCAGGGTATGAGAGTGAATGTTTCACTTAAAGTTGGCTAAAACCACTGATGTGCAGAACGAGAGTCGAGTCCTGAGCGTGGTCTGGGAACACATGTAAGGGAGAAGTGTTTGGTGACTGAATACTTGCTGTTACTAGAAACCTCTGCTTCAGAAAGTCAGGGCTTTGGTTATTTTGTTTTCAGTTGATTTATTTTTTAGATGCTGGTGCTGATGGAAAGGCTCTTCGCCATCCCTCAGAACAGGGCACCAAGTACTCATAAAGATGCTGTTATCCTGGGAGTGTTCAGCTACACTCCTCTCTCACCACAAGAGGGTCATGAACAGGCCATCACTGGCTTCCTTTCCCAGGGCTGTGGGAAACAGTGCTCCACAAACACATATTTCAGCTTTGCTATGTTGAGATTTGTTAGCCAGTGAGATCTTTTAAAGATAGGGAAAGAAATTAAATGCTTCCCTTTTTCCACATGTGTATGTGTGTGGTATGTATGCCTGTTTGAAAGTGTGTAGGTGAACACGTATGTGTGGGTACGTGTGCACGTATGTGCATTTACATGTGGAGGACAGAAATTGACATTGGGAATCTTCAGTACCTCCATGCTGTGTATACATGCTTTTTCCACTTGAACCTAGAGCTTGCTAGTTCAGCTGGTCTGGGTAGCCAGCTTGCTCTGGGACTCCAGGAGGGCCACCGTACCTACCTGGGACTCCAGGCAGACCACCATACCTACCTGGGACTCCAGGCAGACCACCGTACCTACCTGGGACTCACTCCAGGCAGACCACCGTACCTACCTGGGACTCCAGGCAGACCACCGTACCTACCTGGCATTTACAAGAGCACTGAGGATCCAAATGCCCACTCTCAGCAAATGATTTTACTCAGAAGCTTCTCCCCGGCCTCCTGAAATGAAGTATTTCTTCATGCTTCTGATGGGGCTCATGGTCATTCATGATGCCTCAGTCAGGTGGCAGAGCCTACCCTTACCTCTTCCACCTGAATCTCTCTTCTTGGTTCATGTTGAAAATAAGACACTAAAAAATTTTAAAGCAGAAGGTTTTAAAACAGTGATGTCAGTGGCTGGACCACTCCGCCCAACTCTTTTCTAGCATGTGCTGAATCCTTATCAAGAAGGTGAAATGTCAAGCACATGTAGAAATCTGAGGCAATTATGTGACTAAAGAATCTGTTCCCCATTTTCCTAAGTTGAGATGGTCCATCTTACAGCTTTGACAGATAATGTTGCTTCTTGTAGCTGCTCTGAGAACCCTTTTTCATAGTACATGGGGTCATTGATGCAAATGTTTGGGCTAATGACCAGAACAAAACAGGGCAACAGCTTCTCACTGTATGCAGTTTTCTAACTTACTTAAATAAAAGCCGATTAAGTTAATTGGCTCAGATGGAGGCAGACTATTGCTCAAGTTGCGTATACCATTTAATACTACTGAGGGGCTGTGCTGACACAGGATGGAATTGTCAAACAATCCCTTTCCTTCATATTTAAAAATGGTGATGAGCATATAGTACGTATGTTTGTGGGCTGCAGAGGTGACTCAGTAGATAAGAATCTAGCGCTCAAGCCTGAGGAACTAAGTTCAGATCCTTAACAACTACATTAAAAAAAGAAGAAGGAGCCAGGTAGTGATGGCACACGCCTTTAATCCCAGCACTCGGGAGGCAGAGCCAGGCGGATCTCTGAGTTCGAGGCCAGTCTGGTCTACAGAGCAAGATCCAGGACAGGCACCAAAACTACCCAAAGAAACCCTGTCTCAAAAAAAAAACCAAAACAAAAAAAAAAAGAAAAAAAAAGAAGAGAGGAGAGGAGGAGGAGGAGGAGAAAAAGGTAGGCATGGCTGCATGTGTACTGTAACCCAGAGCTGTTAGGGGGCCTTGCTGGCCAGCCACTCTAGCTTGAAACAGGTGGCCCATCTCAGTAAATGCTGCATCATGCAGACTGAAAAGTCACTCTCATCAGCACACAGCCGTACTTCATCCTGGAGAGTGTCGAGCCCGTCCTGTGGTCTTTAATTTAAACAGCCACTTGCAAGGCGAGTTGATTACTTATGCTAAAATGATAAGAGTACTGAATGAGGAGATACTGAGAAATTGCTCAAGGGAACCTAGCTAGTGAGTAGCAAAACTGTGTCTTCTCTTCATTATTTCATTGTGGTGTTGGCTTAGAGTTTGCAGTCTTTTTCATAGGCACTGACTAGACCCAGTTCCTTCCCTGTAACTTATGAAGTATCATATGCTTTCAAAACCCTTTAGACAACACAGAAATATGCAAGAAAACCGTTCCTCACACCCAAAACTATGCTGATAAGATGACTGCCTTTTAAAATTCTTGTCCTCCTGTTTCTCTTTCTGCACCACAACTGAGGAAAATGGAAATATGAATTACAACTGATCCTTCGAGGGATCGGAGGGCTTCTTAATGGAAAGCATGTGCAGAATAGCATCTGCTACATAGGAGGAGCTCAGATGTGCTGCTACACACACACACACACACACCTACCTTCTGCTGTATTAACGCAAGGGGGAGCTCAGATGTCCTGCTACACACACGCACACACACACACCCCTGCACAGTGTATTAACACAAGGGGGAGCTCAGATGTGCTACTACACACAGATACACACCTGCCAGTGTATTAACACAAGGGGGAGCTCAGATATCCTGTTACACACACACACACACACACACACACACACACACACACACACACACCACCCCTGCACAGTGTATTAACACAAGGGGGAGCTCAGATGTGCTACTACGCACAGATACACACCTGCCAGTGTATTAACACAAACGGGCCCAGATGTCCTATTACAGATGGATTCTCAGAACTGCACAGTGTATTAGCACAAGCAGGAGCTTAGATGTCCTGTTACATGCAGACACATACCTGCCAGTATATTAACACAAGCAGAAGCTATGCTGTCCTGCTGCACACAGACACACACCAGGGCAGTGTATTAACACAAGAGGAGTTCAGATGTCCTGGTACACAGCCGCACAGACCTGCATAGTATATTAACACAAGCAGACTTACCACTGCAGGTCTTTCAAAACCAAACCAAGAATGGGAATATCGTGTGTTCAGTACCCTCAAACTGCTTGTGTCTCCCGAGGTGATCATGGATCTTGCTTCATATCATCATAATTCAGCCCACTGTGCTGGGTCTTACTGTGTTTTGCTATTGTATCTTTAGTCTTGTTTCAGCTACAAAGTATTCTGTATCCCCTGGTAATGTTCAGATACTCTGCTGTAACAAATAGTGTTGCAGGATGAATGATCTTAAACATATATTATTATTTTTGAGAGTTGATCATCTGAGCCTATACGTAGATATTTACATTGATCTCTTTAAAAGAAATGCTTTATGCTGTTCTATCTAGTCTAATTTTGGAATGGGTTGACATTTGAGTATATTTGACCATGCAGTACAGTGGTTTGACTACCTTTGGTTTTAGACATTTCATGTGTTTCGAGTGTGTGTGTGTGTGTGTGTGTGTGTGTGTGTTGTATATATATGAGAGTTCATAAGTGTGCAGATGTGCATGGACACATGTATGTAGGCCCAAGTTGACCAAGTGTCTTTCTGTTCATTTTCCGCTTTCCTGAGCCAGAGTCTCTTGCCAAACCTGGAGCTCGCCAGTCTCAGCTAGTCTAGCTAGCCCGCTTGCCTACCTCGGCCTGCGTCCTTGCCTGTCCAGCTTGTACATGGTTCTGGGGAATTCAAAATCTGGTCCCCACACTTGTATGGCAAGCGCTTCATCCACCAAGCCATCTCTCCAGAACCCAGACACTTCATTTTTAATTTATGATTAAGATACTCTCACTTCATTCTTTAATTTATGATTAAGTTACTCTCCTTAACAGCGTAAAAGTCATGGATCTTAGTAGTTGAGTGCAGAGTTCTGTAGTTACCGCTAGAGGGCTCCTGGTAGGTTGAGCATAATCTTTCAAGTGTATCCATCAAGGTATAAACGTTCAGTCATACCTTCTGTCTGCATCTCTCCTTTTATGTACAGACATGTCTCTGTCCCTCATGACACACCTTTCTCAATTCTTACTAACTCATTTCATGAGTAGGCTTTGTTTCCCAGTCTGGAAAATGATACCATACTCTATATTTGGAAAAACTTGAAATTGGAGACATCTATTTTTTTTCAGAAATGTCTGAAAATGCCCAAAAATGCCCATAGCTTTATTGCCAAAAAGAAAAGAAAAATCTTCAGTTCTGTTTTGACTCCATTGGGCTTGCTGCCATAAAGCTAGCATCCATGTAGAAATGCCATTTGGACATTTTTTAGTAAGATCAGCTGTAGTGCCATCCGTTAAAGTGTATTTTCAGAATATTGGGTTAATTTAAACCATTAAAAGTAGTGGCATAAATTTTAATTGAAGCACAAAAATAATTTTCAGTGTCTGTACTGCTTTTATTATGCAGCGAAGATGTCAGAGCCAACTAAATATGTGGCTCCAATTAACATGGTAAATAATAACACTGTTTGCACATTCTTATTTCTTTTTAAGGTTTAAAGGGCTAGAAAAACACACTCATTTGAGTCTTTCAAGATCTATAACAAAATCAAATGGTTTTTTTCTATTCTTTAGTTGAAAGAATTGAAAAAACAAAATTTAACTGCCCAGAATACTGAATAATGCAGTCTCAGAATCACTAGGTAACTCTTCACATTCAGTTAGGGGTGATTGATGGGGGCACCCAGCTGAGCAGTGAGTCACATGAAAGGCAGGGGAAAGCAACCAGAGAGCTTGGGAAACAGGAGGACAGGGTGCTCTTGGCTGGCATATGTTAGGGGATAGGCCCAGAGGAGCAGGGAAAGTGACCAGACTACACAGTCCCAAAGTGAGCCCTGGAGTCTGGGCTTCAGTCTGTAGTCTAGGAAGCCAGTGAAAGAAAAGAGGACCTGGGCTTACAGTGGGAAGACCTGAGGCCCTGCTCCTCATCCTGGTGCTTCACTGAAGAGAACCTACGGGCCTGCCTTGTGTGGGGAGGAGCAGTCAGCACACCACCCTCGGTGTCCTGGGCCACTCTGGGCGAGGCCATTGCTTCTGTTCTGCATAGTCAGGACCAGTTGGCGTGTTGAAGTACACTGGCTCTTCTCACTGCGTCTCTGTGCCTCGGCCCCAGGCTGCTGTTGGGCTTCCACTAACCTTAGTCCATTTTGTCAGTACCTCCCTGGCCCAGCTTGGCTGTGGGAGATGGACTGTGTGATGCTTCTCAGTATCCACTGATTGACAGCTCATGTGTGAGACGTGTAAGCTTAATGAATGAACGTTTTCTATCTAGTACAAGCAATATTGAGTGTTTCCTGTGTATCAAGTAGACAGCTAGAGGTAGAGGGGTGAAAATTAAAGTCAGGTCCCCTGTTGGATTTGGCAGTCTTTATATGTGTCGCATGTATAGCCCTTTTCACAGTGTTGAATCACGGTCTCGTCACTGGGAAGTCTTCCCTCTTCCCCATGTAGCTTTTTTGCCCTTCAGTTCTCTGCCACCTCAGAATCCAGTTCAAATACAGCTTCTTCCCAGAACCCCTGGAACCTCTCCAAGGTGCGGGCAGCAGATACTTCTAGACCAGTCTAGTCTGTTCAGTGCAAAATCCTGCATGAGTAACTTAGAAGTGGCAAGTGTCCGTCCCTGACTTTAGCCTTATAACCTAAGTGCTCAACGTGGTGCTGAATGACAGCAGAGGCTCCAGCAAAGTCTAAACAGTCAGGGAGTTTGTGTTTCCTCCAGGAAGCAATATGGAGCTGTGCTCCAGAGTTAAATGACAGAGTTAAATGGGGAAGCATAGGCCACAGAATCCATGGCCCGTGTCATCTCTAACAGGGCAGTCAGGTCCAAGCTGGGAAGTATGGTGCTGGGAGCCCCTCCCGCTGCTGTTCCCTGTGACTGTGGTTTGACCCAGTCATTCACCAAAAGGCCATTGGGTGCCACCAAAGCCCTGGAAGCCTTCATGTCATTTGGAAGAAAGTGCTTTGGGGAGAGTTGTCTGACCCTGTGAACAGGGAAGCACTTTGTACAAGTAAAGAAGGTTATTGGTTATTCTCCATGGGATTGGAGTTCCTGCCCTCCTCGCCTCAGCTGTAGGGTTTGGCAAATCCTGTCTTGACTGAGACTACTCCAAGCAGGACTCTTATCTTCTCCCTCCTGGGATAGCAACTTCCCCATCTAAACTTGACATCAGGCTCGTCTCCAAGTAGCTACCAGTCCTGGCTGGGCTCCTGTGGCCCCATCAGATGCAGTAGTAGTTCCTAATGGAATTCTGGGCCACACTGGAAACATTCTCATTTGCTGATGTTTGCCAGACAGATAAGTCAACCCTAGAAGATAGGCACTGGCAGTACCTCAGTCAGTGGCCATGCCCATGGGACTTACTGGGGTTATGCTAGCAGTCAGAAGTCCTGAAGAAGTATAGGAAGAAGCTCTTAACTTGCTCAGTCTGATCTCCCAGGAACTCTGGCAGGAAATAGACACAAGGTGCTCACCTTGAGTCAGGGGCTCAGCCTGCTTTCCTTAGCTCTAGGCTGCAGGCTACCTCAGGGGAAGGATATCCTCTCACAGGCTTTCTGGATCAGGTGGTACCATGGCAAGTTCTCAGTAGGATAATGAGTCTGTGAGCTACCATTAGCCAGTATTCTGTTGTCCACACTCTCCACAGGGGTGGGGACTCAGGTCTATGAGGGCCATCGGCGGAGGGGCCTTTAGACATGTAGGTTGACTGCTCCCCCTTAGCTTTCTGTTCACAATTGAGTCTTTTCTCTGAGGGAGATGGTGGCAAAATATGTGTGTAACACTTTAAACTTTAAGAACCAAGTTTATTTTCTTATTTCATTTTATCCCTGCAGCAGTCCTGTAAAGTAATTAGAGTAGCTGTTGATCGGTTTGGGTTGAGGCCGTTGTAGTAGATGTGGGTTGACCGAGTTCAGTCAAGCTCCAGTAGATCCCAGGGAGCCTTCTGCCTGGTCCTTGCAGCACATCTGTGAGGCGGGCAAACTGTTAAACACAAGTGATGTGTTTGTCGTGCAGGAGATTTAGTGACAGGTCTGTGTTCTAAGAGCTGGTGTTGCTGGCATTGCCATGGGCTGTGTGTCTGCACATGTAGTCTCCCGTACCCTGCAGGCTCTTCAATGTGTGGACAAAAACCAAATCCAGAGCTCAAGTTTGTGACACATTCGATTATGAGAAGAAGCCGCTAAGCATAGTGATGGGAAGAAAAAGATGTAAGGTGTGATCTGTGTTACTTGTTGAAGCTAGCCCCGCACATCAGGACACCAAGAAGAGCCCCTGCTTTGGCTCTTCGCTCATAGTCACCTCGTGCTCTCATCCAGATTGACATGACAACCTGAAGCATGGCAAGAGTGGGCACCCTAATTCCATTCTTTTCACAGCGAGGCATAAGTGGATTATGAGGCAGGTCTTTGAGAACTCTTAATCAGCTTAGTTTGAGACTAGCATTGGGTAGTGATATCGTGGACAGCTAGAATGCTTGGCAGGATGGGATACTCTGCTTCGAGGGTTTATTTGTCCAGCCAGAAATACAGAACACTCTGTCAGGTGCAGCCTCAGCTGACAGTGTGTAGACAAGGAAAGAGTTGCCATGGCAGAGGGTCAGGGTGCTGTATAATAGAAGCAGCCTTGAAGAAAAAGAAAAGAAAGGCGGACAGCCTTTCAAATTATCCTCGCAGTCCATGTTACATATTGCTGTTCTAGAGTAATCTTCCCAAAGCAGAAATGTCCCCGCTCATTAGTGGATGTCATCCTTGCTGGGCTGCTGGTGTATTTAAAGCACTGTAACTCAGTCTGTCACATTCAACTCCAGGAGCTTTGAAAGAAGTCTTTGAAAATGCAATTCTAAAATTACTTACAGAAAATCGCACTGAGCCTGTAATGTAATTGTTGGTGGTTAGGATGGAGTCAGTCTTGGCTAGGCAAAACAGCATAATCTTCCCAGTAAAATGTAACTGGCAGTCTAAGAAGCCAGGTGCGGCTCTGAGGAAACAGTGCGTCACATCTGATTAAAAGTGGAATTTTGTGTAGAGATTAAATGTTTTCCTTATAGAAACAAACTATAGTTTGAAGACATAAAACTTCAAAAAAACAATTGGAAATCAACTAATACCTAACCTGTAAAATCTTAATCAGAAATTTTCATAGCATGTAGATTTCAGATACGTCTCCTCTCCAGTACTTAGTTTATGTTCTGATGAGCATGGTTCATACCTTTGAAATGATGGCTTTGGAGACTATGTCCTCTGTTTTCAGATACAGGCTTCTGTCTTCAGAGTCTTTCTGATGGTTCAGGCACCCTAAAGGGGCCAGCTGTCTGAATAGCTACACAAGATCTTGTAATGTCACATTATTAAATTGATAAACATTAGGGTATATATTTTCATGTTTTTTGGTTGGTTGGTTGGTTGGTTGGTTTTTGGTTTTTGGTTTTTCGAGACAAGATTTCTCTGTGTAACAGCCCTGGCTGTCCTGGAACTTGATCTGTAGACCAGGCTGACCTTGAACTCAAAGAGTTCCGCCTGCCTCTGCCTCCTGAGTGCTAAGATTAAAGGTGTGCACTACCATCACATGGAGGCCATGTTTCACGTTCTAAGGCAGGGCTGTGTTTTAATAATTCATAGTGGCGCCAAGGACACATAGGATATTATTTTAACCCAAATTTGTTTTATGATAAGTATATTTTCTATTATGTGACAGATATCTACCAAGCCACATAATAGATATCTGCAGTTAGGTAATCTTGTTCTACTTGTATCCCAGGAATAATTTCAGGTGCTAGAGATAAATGGTATAAAAAAATATAGAAAATCATCCTACCCTCTCATAACAATGTGGGCTGAGAGAAAGTAAGCAAGTAAAGTCAAGAAATGTTCGCTTCTACTAAGTGCTCAGAATTAGAACTGAATTGAGGTGGCGCTTATTAGATGTCACTGTTAGGAGGGTGTAATAATTCAGTACACTGAACTGTTTAAAGTTGAAATTGCCACCAATTCAGTTACACACAGTGTATCTTTCTGTGTATGAATGAATACCTGTATATATTATATATAGTATGTATATGTGTGTGAGAGACACAATAAAGATTTTAAATTGTCAACAAAACAGAATTTCACTTTCTACCCCTAAAGAATTGCCCCCTTATGCCTGAAGACACAAGATAGTAAGCAGCTCAGAACTGTGATCCATGAGAGAAGCCAACAGGGAACCGCAGGGAGCCTCAGTTTGCCCAGTGGCAGCTCCTGAGCCCAGTAAGGAAGTCCCAAGCAGCCTGGGAGCTCACTGCCATGAACTGACAGCAGCTAGGATTTGTGAAGGATAGTCCAGGAGATGAAAGGACCCCACGCTGAGAATGAGTAGGTATGGAGGGCACGCCCTGAGCCCACCACTGAGCACTGCTTTGCTGTTTGTGGGGTGTGACTCCACTGTGGGAGGCAACAATCCTAACAGTTCCTGTGGCTCACAAAGGAAGATTAGTTCATGTTCCCACCTGCAGAGTGGAAAGACCACATAGTGCAAGAGAAATAGGATGGGGTGCAGAAGAGCATCACCCAGATAATGAGAGTAAATTACCCTAGATCAGAGTCTGCCTCCAGCTTGCCCAAACAAAGCTGAAGCAAGCCTTGAGAGATAAAGCTGATGTGAGGAGACTAATTGCCTGCCAGAACAAGCCGGACACCTTCACAAAACCCAGCACCCATAAACATGAAACTGCCAATGCCCTGCCTTCAGTCACAGGAAATGCATAAAAGAATGAACTGTGACTGAGGCAGGAAATTGTTAGGAACAAAAGCAGAAGTTATTCTAGGAATAGCATAGTCTTTTGAGACCTCAAAGCCCACCCCAGCGACACACCTCCAACAGGCTACACCTCCTAGTTCTTGCCAAGCAGTTCTACCAAGTATTCAAATTTATGAGTGCATGGGAGCCATTTCATTCAGACCACTCCACCCACCAAAGAGAGGTACACTAGATGATCCAGACTCTATCTGTATATCAAAAAGAATGTGGTTGCACTAAATCCCAATGATGGCAGTCATTCTGTAAGTTACGGTGTTAAGTGAAAGAAGCAGAATTGGAGCACTGCACAGCAAGCTTTAATTCCCTACATAGACATCCTGTAGGATGGGCAGTTGTCCCTGGAAGAATATAGTTGGAGCTGGTGAGTGGTTCTCAGACTGTCTCTGTGGTAGACTGGCATTGGAAGGTCCATTCATAGTTTACCTAATTAAAATATCCTTTGTCAACTAAAGGGGCTAGAGAGCTGGCCAGTGTTTAAGAGCACTTGCTGCTCTTGCAAAGGATCAGGGTTTGGTCCCCAGAATATGCATAATGGCTCAAAACCATCTGTAACTCCAGTTCCAGGGGATCTAATACCTTTTGCTGACCTCTGTGGATACCAGGCTCATGCATGGTGCACATAGATACATGCAGATGAAATACTCATACACCTAAGAAAACAAAAATGAAATATATCTAAAAAATATTCTTGCCTCATAAATGAATCAAGAACCCAGAAAACTCCATAAAGTTAAGTCTTAAATTATCCGATAGAGATTATGAACGTTTATCACGATAATTTGCTACAGTAGTAATTATGTACTGGGCACTGTCAATTGAGAGGTTCGCACAGCCCTTCAAGGCAGTACTTCACAGGTTAGGAGCTAGTCTAAAGTATGGCTGAGGACGTTCAGCTAATGCAGAGGATTGATTGTAAGAGACTTGGTGTAGCAAGATGTCACACGCCCTTAATCCCTCCCTGCACTCAGAGACAGAAGCAAGCAGATCTCTGAGTTGGAGGCCAGACGGCCTGGTCTACCTATGGAGTTCCAGGCTAGCCAGGGCTACATAGTAAGACACGGTCTCCAAAAAAAAAGAAAAACGAAGAAAATAGTTCAGTTTCTCCTCTCCTCTCCTCTCCTCTCCTCTCCTCTCCTCTCCTCTCCTCTCCTCTCCTCTCCTCTCCTCTCCTCTCCTCTCCTGCCCTCTCCTCCAGTCCCCTCCCCTTCTCCCTCCCTTCTCCTCCTCCCTCCCCTAACTCCTCCCCAGCCCTTCCCCT
>CABHPH010114387.1:0-11817 GCA_902168325.1 Peromyscus nudipes | reverse complement strand
GGTGGTGTGTGTCTTTTCTTATCACCTATTTATAATTTAGTAATAAATCCTCATTTTTAAGATAAAGGAACAGAGTAATCTGAAATTTGAGTATTGCATTCCTCATACTGTATCAAAGAACCATCTAGGGCTTGTTTTATCAAATAAATAAGAGTTTCATAGTTGCATTTTGTTTTGATTTTTCTTTTTCCTCATTCTCGAAGGTAGGTCAGAACATATTGAGTCAATGTTTATTTAGAAGAAATGGTCAATGTTCAGATTCATTGTGTAGGAGAAAGAGTTATCTCTTTGTTGATTATGTTCTCACAGAAAATCTTGCAGCATTATGTTTCATTTAACTGAAACTGGTTTTTGTATTTATGTATATTTTTCTTACATTTTTGACCATTAGCTGGCCTTTCTATGTACATTTTAAAGTAATGACAGTTTGAGAGATTCCCATGTTCTAATATCAGTCTTTCTATTCTTTTATGAATTTGCAGCTCTCTGTATACTGTATATAAGTCCAGTGGCTTCATATCTGAAACTTGATTTTGCTCTGTATTGCTACATTAGCATTCAGCTATGGATATGTTAGATAAGAGTATTAAAAACAACCTCCCATTCTGTTGTCACGGATGCAGTACAAACCAACACTACGACACTGTACCACTAGTCTTCATACAGGCTCAGTTTTATCTACCAATTTTAATCTCACTGCATTTGAAATTCAATCATTATAATAAAAAACTTGCAATTTAGTTTATATTTGAGACATTAAACTATTATAATCCATTGGCTATTGTTAAACATAAGAATTATTTAAATGAGCTTTTATAATATCTGCCATTATTAACCATGAAAAACAGAAACATAAATCATAAAATAATACTTCTTATAATGAAGTGGATTTTTTCCTTTATTGACTTAGTGGGCCAAAGTATATTCTCCTGTGCTTATGCTATATGGGGAAATAGCAATATTCTGTAATTGAGAGAAACAATATATTTATAAATTTCTAGTGAATCTTAATAGTTTTCATAACATGATTCCTATAAATGCTATGCTCTCAGTTCTGAATAATATAGAACAAGTACACATTGTTTTCTGTACCTAATATTTGTAGTGGGAAAAATTTGTTTGTAAGAATGCTTGCCTTAGATCTTATGTCTCTAGCTGGGCCTGGAAAAACAACACACACATTTATAGAAAGCAGGGGATCTCAGGGTTTATGAAAGATATAACAGGTATAGAACTAAGGGTATAGTGTTCAGTTGCAGAGCACTTGACTAGCATGTATTAAGTTCTAGGTTCAATCCCTAGGAACAAAAATAAAACAAAAATTAGTTGTAAAATAAAGTGTTTCCAAGAAGGGTATAAATGAACGGGTGAGTAGCCAAAGCTATAGATGTTGCTTAGCAAGTATAGTACTCAAAATTCTTCATTTCTTTCTATGAATTTATTTGTTCCTATTGTGAGTAAAATATAAAATGTGTCTTTAGTTCTTTTTCACAAAACAAGAAGAGTGATATTTTTATCTATAATAATTAAGGAGGTATCTGTGTACTAAAACCCATCATTTATTTCAATAATTTCAATCTTATAGTCTGAAGTTTTATGGCATGAGGGCAAATTTTGATAATCTATACAATGATCTTTTATTTGATGATCATTTCAAAAGTAGATTCTGATGTCTACTTTTGATATATTGAAATAAAATATTTTGTGCCATGCAGTTGAATTTGACTTATGTTTTTCAACAATTTGAACCAGACAGCTTAACTTTTTTCATTGTGATTACACTACACACCTATTACCTTATTTACACAGAAGATACTTCCAATTTTGTATTATTTGGCTGATGGTGATTGAAAATAGGGAAGGTTATGGGGTGGAGGATATCTGTGCCCAATCATAATTAAACAACCACGAGGCTATATGCATCAGTCAGCAAAAGCAGGCATCAACATTGTGGAGTGAAAATTAAAGAGTCAAACACCCGAGTGTCTACTGTATCTGCCTGCTGCTAAACAGTGAAGCATGGAGAACAGGATACACCTCTATGGATGGATAGCTTTCCTTATTAAAAAAACACAGTGGGAAGCACAGTAGGGGAACGTACTAAAACAAGGCTTTGTAGCAATTTCCTTGAAAGAAATTTCCCAAGATAGCAACTTGAAAAGCTTTTAATCTTATGACTAGCTATAGAGTGTGCTTTGCATTAGGTGGTATTTAAAAATTCCATTAGCTTGCAACAGATCTGGTAGCACTTCCCAAACTCTTTTCTCATTTTTTCCTTATAAAACATTTGTTATCTAGACTTCTTAAAATGCACAAAAATTGTAAGTCTGAAACACTATGACAAACTTTATCCATGATATATCAGCTATTTTCATTTCTTGATACAAAAATTGACTTATAACTTGACATAATAGTATCACTAAATAAAATGATGAGCTTTTATGGCTGCATTTACTGCTTTATTCACTTAACGTCTAATGTTTCATCAGGTGAATACTAAAGGCAGTGTAGTGCGGCATCTTTTCAACTCTTATAAACTGTACAGAAGGCCTAACAGCTACAATCCAAGCTCAATTTAAAATATCTTTCCTGAATAGTTAGAAAAATATTTCAATCAACAATTTGAATGCCTGTTCACATGCTAAAATCATTCTATTTTATTTCATTGTGGAATTTTTTTAGTGTAATTTGTATAATAGAAAAATTTTTGCTTGCAAATTTAGTATCTGTTGGTTACATTGTCCATTAAAACTATTTAAATGGCCAATGCATGGAGATAGTCCTGTCTAAAACAGGTATCAAAAGAAGGGTTTGCAAAGTGTAACTGAATGGTGGACTCATTTGAGTGCTCTATAGATATTAAATATTCCGTAAATGTATGCATAGTGAGATGACCACAGTTATTTAGTATAATGAATCTATTATATGCGTTTTTCTTTTAAAAAATTGTTGATTTTTTTTAGTTACAGTAGATACCAAGGGGAAACTGATAGTTTGCATAAAGATAACTACACATAGGTTCAGAGATGTTGTACTGAAAAGTCACAAATAGAATTTCACATTAAAATATGTATTTGATTATTATTGGTAACTGTGGATTTATATAGTTTGACCACAAGATCAAAGGTCCATTCTGAATTTCACAAAGCTAAAAGGAATAAAACTTAATATAATTTCCCTGTATGAAGTAGCCAAAAATACATAGTCTCATAAATAACTTTGATTTTCACACATTTTATTTCTATGTACCTATCAGTAGCTACACTCTAAAACTGAGCTATTTCATTGAGTGTCACTATATGATGCATTTGATGAAGACATACTATATGATGAAGACAGTGTTTTAGTCCTCTACTTTAATATTATAATCCTGATTTGAATTTATATTTTGTTCATTAAAAGGAACAGCAAAGATATTTCATGAATATAAAATTTGAGTGAAAAACCCCAATGTTTACTTTGTGATGTGTTATTTTAACATAAACATTTTAGCATTATTAATTTGAAAGTGATGTAAACTATGAATATAATTTTCTTGGGAGTAACATTTATAAAATTCAGTGACATACTTTTGGTTTATTCATTACATTATATTGTAGTTTGAACAAGTTTACCTAAAAGTTTATGTATCTTTAGTGATAGGATTATGTGTGAACTTTTTCTGAATTTTACCAATTTGACATTTTCAACTGTCTGGTATTATATTAGAAAATATTTTATTTCTTACTGTAGACATGTTTTGGAGTGTTAGGACTAAAATGTAATTCTGGTGTAAAGTAGAAGGGCACTAATTTCCAAAATATAATGTTTAATGACACTTAAAATTGAATTATAGATTTTATTAAGGGTATGATAATACTACACTCACATTTAAAGATGTATTCATTTATGACTTCATAAATGAGACTTACAAGTTTGAGTAGTTCCAAACTCTAAAATAAGAACAAGAAGAAAATCATAAATGAAATTTTTTGATAACAAGTGACTTCTTATAAAACTCAAAAACCATTCCATTTTCAGCAGTTTTTATTTATTATAACCCCACAACCTACATGAAATTTGACAGTACAGGATTTCCATGGAAAGAGTACATAGTTTTTTGAGAGACAAAAGCATATTTTTCAATTTGTCTTTTAAGTTAAAAATCTGATGTTCATAATGTAAGTTAAAACAGCTTTCAAATCACTAATGCACATTTGCTACTCGTAACAATGCATTTTGTGGCTTTAAAAAATCATCCAAGAATAAAGACTTAGACACATGGATTATTTTCATGAGGAGCTTGTGCACACACATTTCTGCATTTTCCAAACAACACAGTAACTGTGGGGGGAAAGTACATTTCAACATTATATGCTTATGCTACAAATTGAACAGATCTAATTTTATTTGTTTTATATATTTGGGGGGATTAAAGAATTCCTGCAGGGAAACAGTTAATCTATTTTTAACTAAAGCTTTACTTTTGTAATCTATCCAGTGCTTCAAGTTCTGTCATTGATCTATGATTTATGTGATTTAAACCACCTCTTGGCTGTAACACTGGTTTCTGTCCAAGATGCTGAGTTGAATACTAATTACAAGATCAAATTTATGCTGTTGGGCTAAGCAGCTGAATGAGTTTTCCAAGAAGGACTCCCTGCTCTATCCCTGCCACAATTGAACCATAGGAAAGTTTTGTCAGAAAAAGGGATGAAGGGAAAATGAAATGAATGAAATGAAAAGATTCTACATGTTTTAATATATTACATGACTGTTTTTGAATCACACGTAAGCAGTCATGAATAGAAATGTGCTTGTACAGATAGAAGCATAACTTGTATATTTATTGATTCATTGTGTGTGTTTCCATGTATGAAAACATCGAATAAATTCTCAAATCAATATTTATGACTGCATTTAAAACTGAAGTTAATAGCTAGGGTCTGCTCAAGAGAGTGGAAAAGCTTCCATTATTTAATTGTATGCCCCAAATTTCAAACATTAGTAAGCTTTGAATTATATATGATCAATTATTCTATTGGAAGTGAGAATCAATTTGTTGGAGAAGTAGTTTGAGAAATGCAGATAAATTAGTGATCACCACTACCCCCAAGGTAGTGGTATAAAAGTAGGGACAACTTCTGTCAACTGAGTGATATTTGGCAGTGTCTTGAGATATTTTAGGTTTTTACAATTTGTATAGCAAGGACTTGTTTGAACCTAAGAGAAAGCACGTTATTGGCCAGGTATGTTAAATATTCTACACTGAGTAAGACAATTATCCCACGTCAAAGAATAATCATGTGCAATATATATCAATGGTGACGTTGAAAATCTTGGTCTACAATTCTCATATACTTGTTAGGTCCTAGGAATATTTATAGATATTACTGAGAAGTGACAGCAAATGGTACTTTCCCCTTTAAAAAGAAATGTAATAGCCGGGCGGTGGTGGCGCACGCCTTTAATCCCAGCACTCGGGAGGCAAAGGCCGGCGGATCTCTGTGAGTTCGAGGCCAGCCTGGGCTACCAAGTGAGCTCCAGGAAAGGCGCAAAGCTACACAGAGAAACCCTGTCTCGAAAAACCAAAAAAAAAAAGAAATGTAATAATAAATTACAGGTAGGACCAAGCACCATAGTTTTGAAAGAACCTAAGACTTGAACAGAAAATTTAAAAGGTGGAATTTTTAGTTTTGAAGGAGTTTCTTTACTTTGATTTCACCTTAAAAAATATTAGGACTCTCTTTCTCTAAACATACATAAATGCCACATCCAGCCCATTTTTACTCTGAATTGATATAAATATACATTTAAGTATTGCTAGTATATGTATGCAGTTTTAATGTAATGATCTATTTCTTTCCACAGAAAATGGCATAATCCTTTTAGGCATTATTTAATTCATTGCAGTTATACAGTTAAATCTCTGTGAGATAATATGAACTTATTTGGGGGTGGGGCAGTTGAATTGTTTAGCTTTTTCTTTTCTTATTCTTTTGATAATGGACTTTATTGGATTGCATTAATCAAACAAAAGACATAGGTAAATAAATTAACTCATATTTTCACACTGAAATGAAAACTTGTTAATGGTCTGATTGGTCCGTCAAGCTGCAGTACCCATGTAGTTTATATGTGAGTCAGATGAGGAATAATTGTTGACATTAAGCTTTTGTTTTAGATATATCTTGGCAATATCTTATTTGCTGCAATGTGATGGAGATTGCTAGAGGGAAACAGAAACTGAGATCACATTTTCTAGCCCTGTCACTTTATATTGGCTAAACACCACATTTCCCATATATAATATAAGAATAAGGATATCTATATCATATGGTTGCTTATGAGTTAAAAATGCTGTCATATGCAAGTCTATATTAGGGAAATAAACCAAAACTGTCATTATTTTTATTGTTATTTGCCTCTCATATCTGATATTTCCATAAAGAAAAATTCTTCAGGCAATTTTCATTGTCTTGAAAATTTAAAGAGGAGTCTAATACACCAATTGAGAATAAAGAAGTTCAACATGGAGTCACAATTTAGCTTGACATAGTCCAAAACTGTGGGAAATTTAGGGACAGGTGATATTTAAGAGATCAATAAGAAGGCAAGAATTTGATAGCAGTAAAGACAATCAGGAGGTATGAAGGGGTAGACAAGGACTAATGTTTATGGAGGATATTCTAGATTCTGAAGGATAACTGAAAAAAATTCATCTCTAGCACAAATTGGTTATTGGGAAGATGTAGTTGGAAGATTTCCTATGTCCCGCCTGGCCCGCAATCAGAGCAAATCTCTCCCACTCGCATGCCCCAAGTAAACACACAGAGGCTTATATTAATTATAAGTGCTCAGCCATTAGCTCAGGCTTATTACTGACTAGCTCTTACACTTAAATTAACCTATAATTCTTATCTATGTTTAGCCATGTGGCTTGGTACCTTTTCTCAGTTCTGCCTTGTCATCTTGCTTCCTCTGTGTCTGGCTGGTGCCTCCCTACTCAACCTTCCTCTTCCCAGAATTCTCCTTTTCTGCTTATCCCACCTATACTTCCTACTCGCTACTGGCCAATCAACATTTTATTTATCAACCAATCAGAGCAACACAAATTCACAGCATCCAGAATGATATTCCACAGCATTTACCCTTTTCTGTCTAATCAAAAAGGAAGGTTTTAATTTTAGTAAATAGTAAAATTACCTGTAATAGAACAGTTATCAAGCAAGAATTACAGTTATAATATCTAGTCTATTTGTATTTGGCAAAATTAAAGAAAGTATTCTATCTATCCTATATTTGTGAGTCTAAAGTTTCATATCTAATTTATCTTTTATCATATAACTATCTAGTCTTCAACTACATCAAAGACCTCAGAAGGATATAACATTACCTAACTAAACAAGAAAAGCATTGTAAGCAACTTCCAAAAATCTAGAATGACAGAGACAGTTGGCTACCTGGACAGTTACCCAAAGTTCTTATGCAATGTTAGGGCATTCTTTCTTCAGCCTAGAGGCCTGGAGTCTCTCAGTCTCTTCTTTCTGTGTCTTGTAGAATGTCTGGAAGTTTCTTCTGTGAAGCAGGAACCTGAAGGACCATTTCGCCCTGCAAAGTTCCCTAGTGACCTTCCTATGAGTCATTTATGTCCAGTTTATACAACATATTATCAAGCAGTCAACACAAGGGCACATTTTTTGCCAAGTAGCTAACTTTTGCCAAAAAGAAAGCAAACTCCATAGTGAGTTTCTTCAATGCCCATTATCCTCTCTGAAGTAGATTGGTGCTGCCAGGAGCACACATATCTCAATGTCCAGAAAGTCAAAGTTCTTAAAACATGTTAAATACCATATTCTATAGGTCTTTGAAGTGTTTGGAGATTATCTACCATATATATATATATATATATATATATATATATATATATATATATAAAACACACCTAACTAACATGATTATAAGTTTGATTATCATAGATGACTAAGAATTTATACTTCTTAATTATACATTATAATTTCAAATGAGCTGCACATAGTACCTTAAACAAAAGTGGAAATATACATACAATATAACAAAATTAACTTTAAATTTGTATCAATAAAGTAAAATCCATGACACTGTAAAACATTTCAAATAAGTTGTCACTCTTTAAAAGTAGATTCAGTAATCTACCCTTTTATCCTATCATATCTGTAGGGAAAAGGGGCTGACTAAAGAAACCCACCCTGACCCTGGAGCCCAGAACTAGGGAAAGATGGCTCAGATCAGGGCAGAAAGAAACACAGTTTGGATCAGTCAGATCAGAGCCATCTCTGCCCCTGGCCAACTGACTTGTGAAACCAACCAATCAGAAAGCAGGACAGTAGAACCCTGGACCCTAAGTCAACCTCTGGTTGACCCCACCCCCAAAGACATCCTGTGTAAACTGCTCTGCCTGGTCAGTTAGGAAAAAGGGCTGTTCTCTTCACCCTGGTAGAGGCAGCTACTCTCCTGGACTCCTCCTTCCCAAATAAATCTCTTTCTCAAAAGAGTTTTGGGTGTGAATATCTTCATTCACTGTTGTAGAGAAGATCCTTACTGAGACATCCCTCAATGGACAAAACAAGGGAGAGCTGAATGAGCAGAACAAGGAGAAGCTGAGCTGATCTTTGCTGAGATGTCCGTCAGTGGACAGAGCAAGAGAGAGCTGAAAAAGTAACACTTTTTTTTCATAACTGAGCCAGAAGAGATTACTACATTTCTTCAGGGGTTTCCCCTTTTGCAGAGTGTAGCAAAAGAAGCAACATCTTAGGCTGGAAAAGCAGAGCTCTGCTAAGAAGCCCCCTTAAGTGGGGGCTGAGCAAACCTCAGCTGTAGTGGCTCTCCAGGAGAGGAGCAGGATTGCTATATCCTGCGGGAAGACCATTCCCCATCACACCAGGTATACCCTGACTTTCCTAAACAGTCAGGATACCCTTCCCTGCTGAAGCAGTTCCAGGCCTGACTTTCCTGAGAAGTCAGAAAATTTTCCCTTCCAGGGTTGGGCTGCTTCTTTGCAGTTCCAGCCTTCAGAGCTGTGCTAAACAGCTCCAGGTGTCCGGGACACCTTCAGAGCACATCTGTTGTTCTGAGCAGCGTGAGGTGTCCAGGATACCTCGCCCTCCAGGGCTGAACTGTCTCCTTGCAGTTACAGCCATCAGAACTGTCCTAAGCAGCTCAACATATTGCCTGACTCCCCAGTTAGTCAGGACACATTTCTGCAGTTGTTGCAACAAATTTACTTACATTGTTGGTACTGAAACCCGGGACCAAACCCAGAGAGTTGCAACCAATTTATTTACAATATCTATATCCTATCCTACTTTTTTCTTTTAGGAAGATATTGACTATGACCAATACAAATTGGAACCAATCTCTAACAAAAACAAATATTCATAGTCCATTTTTCGGGAATATGGGCATAGTGTTCTAGGCTACTTCCTGCTGATAGGGGGTGCTAGTGCTGAGAAAATTCAAAATATTGGTCAAGTTCTGGGAAGACTGGCTATAACTTTTGTCTTGGGTCTCTGAGGGAGTTGAAGATTAGATAGTTGTTGTTAGTTTTCCTTGTTAAGAAATTCAGAAAAGAAACTCACTATGAGGTGTTAAGTGTATAAGTTTGAAAGACATCATAAGATAGTTCTCTGTTGGTAATATAAGCTAGGATAGAAAGTGAATTAGGTACATTTTGACCTCACCAAATAATGGAATATTTTCTCTGAATTTGTCAAATGCAAATGGACTAGACATTGTTGATGTATTTATTGCTTGTATATATTGTATATAGTTATTGTACTTATTGTATATAGTTTTTCTTATATTAGTTATAACTTTTTTATTTTTTTTTAGACAAAAAAGGGGAAATGTGGTAATATTTTATTTGTGCTGAAATAATGTGGTTATATTTTATTTGTGCTTTAATAAATAAAGCTTGCTTGGAGATCAGAGGAAAAAGGCCAGACATTATAAGTAAACAAAGAAGTCAGGCAGTGGTAGCACACAGCCTTAATCCTATCACTTAGCAGGCAGGATCTATGTGAGTTCAAGGCCACACTGGAACAGAGCCAGGTGTGGTGGCACACTCCTTAATTCCAACACTAGTTAACCATGGAGGTCTGGAGGTCTGTATAGACAGAGAGAAAGTAACAGAGCTGTATAGGAAGAGAAAGGGACGTAGCTGGACAGAGAGCAAATCAGATGGCAGAACAGCAAGGCATATGTGCATGGGTAGACCGGAAGTAACTCTCATTTGGAAGCTGCAGAGTTGGTGAGGTAAGGTTGGCTGGTAGCTTTCCCTATTTCCCTGATCTCTCTAAAGCTTTCACCCCTTTATTTGGCTCCATGTTTTTTATTTAATAAGACAATTTAGAAATTCATCTATAGGAAGATTTTAATTTTTAAAGACAAACATAACTGAAAGTCAATATAGAATATACATTAATGAAAATTTTGATCATATCAGCTGAAGTTCAGTATTATAGTTTTAAGTACCAATCCTCTTCTAATTTTCTGCCCTTGTTTTTACCAGATGTTTAAAATACAAAATAATAGTACTAATAAAAGAGACATAGACAGTTGCAATAAGCCATGACTTTTTTCTCAAAAAGTCTATTCATCTTGACCTTAAGAAACATTTAGCCATTAGGAAGATAATTTAGTTTGAAGACTTATATTTAAATTTAACATAGCTATCTTATCACTTACAAAGGTATTTAATAGTAGATATTAACCACGGTATTTTAAAATATCTATGGGGATATCTAAAATGATAATTGGTGATAAATTGGAAATTATAAGAATTTTATTTATGCCCTCTCTGTTACTGGCCATCCATTGATTTAACTAGGTAATAAATGTAGTATACTATAAGATAGTCTTAAATAAAGTAAGATTCTTGCATTTGTTTCTTCTCTGAAATGAGGCCAACTAATCTTGATACAAATCATAAACAATATTACTCTTACTATTGTTACTATATGACTATGATCTAATTATCTCATGTTACCTTTCATTTCATAACCATATATCCTTCCTGTTCCTGGTTGCTTCTTTTGAGCCCTCTAATGTATCCAATTAGAGAATATATTGGTACGTAATGAGTAAATGGGATAACTTTTTCTAGATATTGGGATTTGTGACCATAGCATACTGTTTGGTTTAGTGCATAATGTACAATAGTCAAGTTTTACTTGAACATGAAAGAATAGAGAAATATAACCTAGGGACATAGATTATTATGATTATTTTGATAACCCAATTAACTCACCATGAACCCATTGCATAAGGGAAGAAAATGAATTATACAGTTTATTTTAATTCTGATATTTTCAATTAGTCATAGTTAAGCTCTAAAACATCATATGTCAGAGTTTTTTGTTTTTAATATGTGCTTTCTTACTCAACATACCTTTCTTGTGCAAATGGATCAATACTATGTGTATCTTAAATTTACATTAAATAAAAATATTGTGCTAGGGTTTCTTTTATCAGTATCATTGATCTTAGTTAAACATTGATTCCCTCTTTATTTTTTCTAACATGTCACCTAGATAATGTGACATGTTATATTATATTATCAGTTAAGATTATCACTTATATTATCAGTTAAGATATAAAACCCAAATTAAACGAAATTGCTTTTGATCTACTTTTGCATACCAAGATGGAAGAAGGTTTCTCTCTAGAGATATAAAAAATCATGATAGAAATTAAACATTTTCTCACAATGTGTGACACCTGGAGTTTGACAAGTTGTAGTCAGACTATTTGGTGGCTACCAATCTTTATGCTGAAACCGAATATGAATTCACACGCATG
>CABHPH010114384.1:0-13236 GCA_902168325.1 Peromyscus nudipes | reverse complement strand
ACACACACACACACACACACACACACACACACACCCTGGCATGCCCTTCATAGTTGTCTTAGTTAGGGTTAATATTGCTATGATGAAACACCATGACCAAAAACAAGTTGGGGAAGAAAGGGTTTATTTGGCTTCCTCTTCCACAGCAATGTTCATCATCAAAAGAAGCCAGGACAGGAATTCAAATAAGGCAGGAATGTAGAGGCAGGAGTTGGTGTAGTGGCCATGAGTACTGCTTACTAGCTTGCTCTGCCTGCATTATTATAGATTCCACAATGACAAACCCAGGGATGGCTCCATCCACAATGGACTGGGCATTCCCCATGATCACTAAGAAAAATGCCTTACAGGCTGGCCTACAACCAGATCCCATGGAGGCATTTTCTCAATTGAGGTTCCCCCCTTTCAAATAACTCTAGCTTGTGTCATGTTGACGTACAAGTAGCCAGGATAATAGTCAATTAGTGAGGATATATAGTAGGTTTGCCATATGGTACATTGTTTCTGGCCCCATCAAGTTCCTTAACAGTCCTCCAGATTCCTGTGCTCAGCCTTTCACTTGGAGGAGAGCAGGCTAGCCCCACTGGCAAGATATGCTAAGGGAAGACCAGTGGAGCTCCAGTCACCTCTGACAGCACCTACACAGAAGACCAACCTCCATCTTCCAAAGTTGCAAATGCAAAGGGTGTCTTTTAAGCTTTGTCTGATATATTTTAAGTCTTCAATATATAGACTGAATGTAGACATATTTCCCTCCATTTATAGATTTCTATATCAATAATATATGTAGTCAAACTATAATGTAATAGACAAGTACTATGCATTAAACAGTCACAATTAGATTTTGTATCAGAGAAAGCACAGTCTGCTTTCTCCACCATCTTTGGAACAGATAACACAATGGACATGACCATGGTTCCTTTCTTCTTTAGGTTCTGCAGAAACTCACTCTTACCTTTAAGATAAAACCACAATCCTGATCATGGCTTTTCCGTGCTCTGTGGTGTGTTGCTCACCATCTTGGGCCACTGTCTGCTTCCCCACCACACCTTCCTGTTATTTTACTCAGTTAACTGAGTTATCTCCAGTCTCTATCTCTTCCTGTAGTCTATATACTCTAGTGTGACAGCATTGTGAAATTGTCTGGTGGGATATAAAGTTAAAGAATTTTGGGAAAACAAACAAAATTATGAGTCAGGGTCACGTAAGCGAATAGAGGAAACATGTAACCCTCATCCCAATATGGATACATGGTCTAAGGCCACCATGAGTGTAGAACGGGGATAATGAATGGGTATATTTAGCAAAACTTTTATGTGGTTTATTTAAAAAGATTTTTATTATAAAGTATTACATATAAAAGAAATTATTAAAATCATGGTGTAAATATAATTCAATTACTAGAATAAATTAAAACCTTTAAGGGTAAAATTGTTAAATATCACTATTAAAATTAATATTACTACTAAAATTGCAATAAACTGAATGCCCATGTATGAACTACTGAACATAGAAGTAAAAATATTAATAGTGACATTGAAGGTCCAGTGTGCCACTCTTTGACCCTTTCCCCACCCTGTCTGCAATAACCATTGTGCTATATATTCACTCATCATTTACCCATTTAAAAATACTTTAACCACCTATGTATGCATCCCTAGTCTAAACATGGATGTTGCTGTTATGAAATTTATGTTGACATTACTGACTGTCTTGCATGAAATGAACCTTCTTTTCAATTCTCTGTTTATATTTGTCCATATTGATGGATATGGCTAATTGGGATCTATATTACATTGCATGGATATACCATATTTCACTTAACCTTATAATATATAGAGATTGGATATATTTCTAGTTCTGGATTATTATCTAGTCTGGGATCTAAAATAATGTGGAATGTTCATGCATGGAGAAAAATAAACATGGTTCAACCATGCAAGATTACTGTGAAGGTGCTAATCTCTCCCTCTCCCCCCCTGTGGGGGTATTGTGTTCCCCAAAATATTGTGTACCTTAATAAACTTATCTGGGGTCAGAGACGGAATAGCCACAATATGAAACAGAGGTTAGGCAGTGGTAGCATACGCCTTTAATCCTAGCATTCGAGAGGCAGAAATTCATGTGTTCAAGGATACACCCAAGCATGGTGACCCACACCTTTAATCCCAGAAAGCACACCTTTAATCCCAGGGAGTAGTGGTAGAAAGCAGAAAGATATATAAGGCGTGAGGACCAGAAACTAGAGGCATTTGCCCTGGAGAGGCTTTTGCCCTGGAGAGGCCTTTGGCCTGGAGAAGCCTTTGGCCTGGAGAAGCATGTGGCTGGTTAAGCTTTCAGGCTTCTAGCAGCAGCTCAGCTGAGACCCATTCTGGATGAGGGCTCGGGGCATCCAGTCTGAGGAAACAAGACCAGCTGAGGATCCAGCGAGGTGAGATAGCTGTGGCTTATTCTGTCTCTCTGACCTTCCAGTGTTCACCCCAATACCTGACCCGGGTTTGTTTTATTAATAAGAACTTTTAAGACTCATGCTACACCCCCCCCCACTCCTTTCTCTCTCTCTCCCTCTCTCTCTCTCTCTCTCTCTCTCTCTCTCTCTCTCTCTCTCTCTCTGTGTGTGTATTTTACTGGGGATCAAATCTAGGATGCTAAATATGTGCTCTACTACTGACTTATATTGATTTTTCTTGACATAATATCTTGCTATGCAACTCAGGTTGGTTTCAAATTCTCAATCCCCCTGCCTCAGTATCCATAGTCTTTGAATTACTGCTATAGGGTTGCCACTCTAAGCTCTCTGGGGATAGTTTTCTAATCAAACTGTTACCAATGAGAAATTCTTGAAGAAATGCAACAAATATTCTTAGTTACAGGCCTCATTTAACCCATTGAAACAGAAATTTCATATAAGACTAGATTCAGCTACATTTGGTACACACAATATTGGGCAATGTGAAGTGTACATGAGATATGGGAAGATAGGTCTTCAGGCAAAGACCTATCTTTCTACACAGATGTATCAGATGTTTAGAAAAATGCTCAGGCAAAGTTCTGCTGCAAGGGTTCATGAGCTTGGACCCTAGCCATTCTCTTCAGGTTACAAATCAGCAAAACTTTCTATGTCAATGTCAATCACAAAGACCACAATTTAAGAATTCCTGGGAATTTGGGAAATCACCTTGGCCACTCCCAAAGAGTGAGTTATCCAATAGGCCATACGATGGAATTGAATAGTTCCTTAACATACAAAAAAAAAAGGAGATACATATATCTCAAAGAAGAGGATAATATACTTTGAAAAAGATTTAGCACAAGGAAGAGTGTACCTTCTTTGTATTCTGAAAGTTGTTTCTCAAAAGGAAAATATTCAGAAAGATAAGTAATGAGGCCATATATCAAAAGAAAAGGGATCTTATTAAAAGAACACAACCTGCAAATAATTCCATTGCTGAATCTAAAACCTCATGCAGGTTGCACAGAGGAAAATCACCCCTGAATTAAATTTATTAGAACAGTGAGGTGGGACAACACTTCCTCAGTCTGTGATCACCAGAATTATGAAGTGGGAGACACACAAATACATGCTTGGGGTAACGTCCAATAGGACTTTGTGAGATGAGAAATCTGGGTTTACAAAGATTCCCTGAGGGATTTTGAAAATGAACTTCATGTAGAAGTTATCAAGATGAGCCTAACTTGAGATAACTGCTCAGAGTTCAGAGGAAGAAATAGTGTAGCACATGTGTAATGGAGGGTGGAATGTCATCAGAACCCCTGCGGGTAGAAGCAACGTCAGTGGGAATGAGAAAGAAAGTCTACTGTAATGGACAAACTAGTGGGAGAAGGTATGGCTATTCTTTGGACTTGAGAACTGAAGCCATTCAGAGCAGCAACATAAAGTCTAAAAGAAGACACTTTCCAAGGTTGGGGGGGGGTGTGGGGAGAAACAAATCCCCTACAAGAGAAAAGATGCAAATCCCAAAGATAGAATTTGTGCATGTGGCTTTAAGAGAAGACAGATATTTTACGATTTCTAGACCATTATCTTCCCAAAGTGGTCAATAGTAGGAAGGCAGGGAGCAGACATTTTCACCTAGGAAAGGCTTAAGAGTTGGTATTCTACAGTAATGGAGATTAACTAACAGTGTGGAAACTGAGGGACACTTTTAAGAAACATTTTTTTTAAAGAAACAGTCTATGAAAAGAATATAAATAATGTTCTTGAAATGTGAGATCCCATTACATGATAATCAACACCTTAAATATTATATATTGGAATATATATATCATATAATCATATATCATATATATCATAGAATAAAAATGCAGAGGAATGGGTGGTGGATATAGAGAGGGAAGGGAAATGTGATCATTTTTTATTTACCTCTGGGGGGAAATCAATGGACTAGTTCATTCTTGATATTAATAATTTGAGACACAGAGACTGGGAAATATTTTTTAAACATGCATCAATATTATTTAAGAATCTGAAATAAACTACAAGGGGAAACTTAAAACAGGTGTCACACCTGCCATATTCTTGGGGTATAATAAAGAGGGTGGAAGATGTAAAAAAAATTCAGCCACCCAAAAAAGGAAGAAATGAAGAAAATAAAATAATTAAATGATCAAATGTAAACTAAGATTACAGAATAACCAATTAATTACCTTTAGAAATATTCATATTATGGAAGTCTAAAAAATACATGAAATGGTAAATTTGTTAACATTTATCTAATGGGTCAAAACAAAACAAAAAAACCCTTTTAAGGTTTTAGTTTATACAACCATAATTTAAAATTTTAAGATAATGATATGCTATTTGTGTACAACTGGAAATAAAACAGAAACCTGAAATTCCTCTTCATTCCTCTGAGTGGAGATGACTATGAAACCATTCATTAAAAGTAGAAGTGACCCACATTGCTTCAGGGCTGAGACTGACATTTGCTGTGATTATTTCACGTGTTTCACCAATTTGACTCATTTCCCAGAACAAGATGCACAGGTGGTCTTCATTTCTGCAGTCACAACACCAAATTAGTCTTCTTCCTTCTATTCTTCCTGGCTTCTCTCAGCATGACAGCTGCACAGTTAGGAAGGTGCTTTGGTATGATGGTGAGTGTGTATGTGGTGCCTGCGCGCGCGTGCGCGCGCGCTCGTGTGTGTGTGTGTGTGTGTGTGTGTGTGTGTGTGTGGTATATGTGTGGTGTATGTGTATGTGTGCTGTGTGTATGTGTAGTGTGTGTATGTGTGGCGTGTGTATGTGTGTGTGTTTGTGAGGTTTGTATGTGTGTGTGTGCGTGCATGTATGTGTGTGGTGTGTATGTGTGGTGTGTGTGTGGTGCGTGTGTGTGTGGTGTGTGTGTGGTGTGTGCATGTGTGGTGTGTGTGTGTGTGTAAGAGCTTGGCTTACAGCCACATGGTGTATCTAGGTCCCCTGCCACAGAGTCGGTCTCTGTGATGCTGTGAGGACTTCCTGGCAATGTTCCAATATTTTAGTACCTTGTACTTTTATCTCTACTTTATTACCATCATTGTCGCCATCGCAAATGTAAATCTGCAGCCACAGTAAACAAGTGAGCTCTTGAATCTCGATGCCATCCCTGGAAGGCTTTGCTTGTTCAGGCTCAGTTACGGAGCCCCAAGTCCTGACCGTTGTAAGGGAAGCTGGTGATCTCTTGTAGTGCCCTTGGCATTCTCTCTATGCTTTTATATATCTCATGTGTTATTGTGACTGTTTAGTAATCTCTTTCCTGAGGAAATGTGTGTCCCAAGAAGAACAGAAGAATTTTGGTGTCAGAGAGTATGTGGTGTCATAAAATATGATTTTAAGACGTGTTACATTTGTTTATGCTGTGGGACATTTGTTTTAATGATGCAAAGATGCGTTGCATTCTTTTATGTTGCATTTGTTTAATTCTGTGAAGCTGTGATATTTTGCCTGTCTAAAACACCTGATGGTCTAATAAAGAGCTGAACAGCCAATAGTGAGGCAGGAGAAAGGATAGGCGGGGCTGGCAGACAGAGAGAAGGAAAAATCTAGGAGCAAGAGATCAAGGAGCAAGAAAAGAAGGGGCCAGCCACCCAGCTACACAGCCAGCCATGGAGTAAGAGTGAAAGTAAGATTACAGGAGTAAGAAAAGGAAAAAAGCCCAGAGGCAAAAGGTAGATGGAACAATTTAAGTCAAAGAAAGCTGGCTAGAAATAAGCCAAGTTAAGGCGGGGCATTTATAAGAAAAAATAAGCTCCCATGTGATTTATTTGGGAGCTGGGTGGTGGCCCCCCAAAAGAGTACACAGTAGAAAAAAACCCACAAAAACAATTACAACAACAACAAAACAACCAACAACAATGTGGTATTTTCCTTCCAGCATTAGTTTTGGGTCTGTAAAGCATAAGGCACAGCTCTGATAGTTACTGTGTGGAGGGCTTCTCTAGACAGATTCAATGTTGCTCCAACCCCCTCTTCCTTTACTAGTTTCTTGTTTCTTAGGGGGTGAGCATCAGAGGCAGCTTGTTCTCCGAACAACTGAGCTTCAGAGTCACTGTCTCCCTGTGTACGGTTGAGATTTTGATGTGACAAGACAAATTGGCAAAGGTTCAATGAGACGTTGGCCGTGCTTTCTGCTTGATCTTCATTGAAGATCCATGGAACTTGTGTTTCTTTTCATCTACATACAAAATTTCCCATAATTCCCTCTATAAGCGATAACACAAAACTCATACACCTTTATGTCTTGTGGTCCCAAGAGTACCACTTCTGGAAGAGAGTGCATGCTCATAAATGCCTTGTGTTGACACTGAAAATTCCCAGGCTAAAAATTCATCTCACATATTATTTTTTTAGAAGATGAATGGTATTTTATGGGCCAAGAGGACTTTCCTACTTTCACGAAAGTTCAAGGGAGTGAATGTTAAAGTGAGCAGGGCTTGATTTATAAGAAAGAAAGCACTCATCACCAGGAACTGAAGAGACACAAAAGAATCATCACTCTGCACTCCACCTTCCCTCGGCCTCCCATCGGATCACTGGTGTATCCTCCCATCACACTGTATGTATTGACTTAACAGCCCCGAGTACTGTGTGTGTGTGTGTGTGTGTGTGTGTGTGTGTGTGTGTGTGTGTGTTTCTAAAAGCCCAGGGCCATGCATCTGGTATGTATGTGTTCATAAGTGCTTGCTTCACAAATAAATAACCACCTTTTCAGATGTAGCCCAGACAACTAGGGAATGCTAAGAGTGGGAGAAATAGTTTTCTCCAGAGAAGAGCACACCAACTGGTTATCCAATACCAAAGGGTCAGCCCTGAAAACACACATACAAGTAACATTATATAGACTGAACAGTTTACAGAATATATATATATATATATATCCTATATACATATACATATACATGTATGTATGCATATATACACACATTCACACACATATACATGTGGTAACAATCAATGTAAAAAAAAGATCATGAATTTGAAAGAGAGCAAGAACGGGTATATGAGAGGGTTTGAAGAGAGTAAAGGGAAAAGAGAAATGATATAATTGTATTACAACCACAAAGAAAAAAGGATGTATCTCAAAATTGCATCTTTTACAAGCACCCTCCCCGATTACTTCACCTACATACAGTTAGAATCACAATATCATAGCAGAAGCTACCAGAACTTATATCATCATATTCCAACTCATCTGTTTAAATATCTCCCTTTATGTATTTATTCAACGAACAGTTGCTGAATATTAAGCATGCTCCACTGAGCCATCTGAGGACATGACTTATGTCTGTCATCCTTTACCCTAGACCTCAATGCTGCACTTGGCAGAGGCTGCACATACTTTATATGTTTGTTGCATTAAAAAAAAGGCAAGATAGATCCCTGAATTTTTTAGTCAGGAACAACGAAGCTCATTTATAGCAGAGTATGAGATCCTTGACTGACTAACCTTTTCAGCTCATGGAGCAGTTTTCAAGTTCCTGAGTCTTTGAAAAGCATTTAATGGCACACCCTTGGGTCAGAGATTTCCTTGCCATAGTGAAGACACAGCCACCAACAAGCATGAAGCATTTCTCAGACATTTCCACAGCATACAACTTTTGTCTCAATGTGCTTTACTTTCTCTGCAATGCTCTTATGATACAAGCTAACACCCACAAACCCAGGCTTCCCCTTCCCTTCCATCTATATGTGGGGCTCCTTATAGGTTTCTGTCAACAACATGTTTCCCTGCTACCTTAATAGCGAAAAAATGTAAGGAATCATCTTCCATCATCATTAAGTGGACTGGCAGCAAAGCTCTTTGGTCCTATACCCCAGCGATGTCAAATGGTATCTGGCATAGGCAGCGACTACTAACTCCGACAATCTAGTGTGACCTACTAAATGTTTTCTCCTTTTATCTTGCTATTCTGATGGCAAGCCAGCTTCCCTTTGAAGTGTGTGCCAATTTTTTTTCCAGTTACACCACACTGTCTACTACCTCAGGAAATGACCAAACATTGGGCATTCCCCATCCACAGTAATGCTGAAGAACACTAAGACTGTAATAGGGAGGTGTCAGCTAACAGAGGAGCAGGGAAACGACATGTTTTGACGGTCTTCTCTGCTTCTTTTTACTCCTTAAAACCAGTCCATGCCATTAACAAGCCCGTTGCTTATTCCCATGCAGGAAAGTAGTTGAATAAGATTTAGCAAGATCACTAGCCTACTAAATGTTCCATGATCAGAGTGGCGACATAGATCCTGGAAATAGCTCTGAGAAGCTCTGAAATCATACCAAAAATTTCCTTCTGGAAAAGGCAATTAAACACCCAGCTGGGCTATCAAAGATATCCACATGTAGTCTTTTCTTTGAAGGGTTACAAACAGGCAGGCACATCACTATTCTATGATAGGTTATGCTTGGATTTACCTGAAGTTAGGAGCATGGACCATGGGCCTTTCTAAGTTCTTTTTGGGTCTATGATTTTATCATGATAGAATCATTTTTCTGAGTTAAAGGAGAAAGAAGGCCTTGTGCTTCAGGGATTTTTATCCATGTTACCTCCTTTTGAAATTTTTGGCACTGTTGATTAGGGGACAAGCTTATGCAACCAAGCAGGTCTCTGGTAATTGCTGCTTTGGGACCAGTAATCCATGTTACTCAGCATTATGCTTCTGTGCATCACTGTGCTCATACATGTTCTTAGTCCCAAAGCACTGATTGATGTAGCCTTCTTGGAAACAGTCATGTCTTCTTTAACTGTATTAATCTTTTTAGTCACTTCCAACTTTAATTCACTTAATGTAATACCTCCCATAAAGACAGATGTTGAGGGCCATGAGATTCTAGGTCTTGAAGTGTACTAAAAAACAGCTAGGATGACATGTGACACAGGAAAATGTTTATAGCAGCTAAGAGCCATGGCAGTTAATCCAAGGGTCAAATATTGTAAATGAAGATTGTAAAACTTAAAATGACAGAAACAAAATTAGTAAGCAAATTATGTTTTTGTGAGTTTAATGCGGCTCTAATATTTTTTGTTAATGTGGGGGTCTCACTCTAGCCCAGGATGGCCTCAAATTTGTTGTATTCTTCCTGCTTTAGCCTGCCAAGTGCTGAAAGTATAAGCCATCATGTAGGCTTCTTTAATTTTTTTTGAAAGTAGATCTCTTTAGCCAGAATCAGAAGACAAACAGTGCCACATAATTCTCAAACTTATAATGGCTCCCACTGACAGTTTTTGCTATCTTTCAAAACTTTTGATTTTTATAATTTTATGTAATTACTAACATAATAAATTTGGTTCTTTTGGATTCTAATGTTGAATGACATGAAAGTATTCCTTAAAGGCGAAAATGTGTCTTAATAAAAATGGTTTTTTCTTTCCAAGATGCTATTGCTGATAATCTTTCACACTGTGAGGCTGGAAGGAATCAAGTGGCCTTTGCTGTTTGTCCTTTTTTTTTAAGGAGTTTCTACATGCAAGAACTCAGAGTATGGTGAACGAAGGCAGCAAACTGACCACTGGGTAAGCATTCCACCAGATTCTCCTTTGCAAACAGAGTCACTTCTACCCACAGAGCTCAACCTCTTAGGGCATACTGCTTGGCGAGCTATGGACCACACAGGATCAATGTTTTTGCCAAACAACGGTAAGACACTTTCCCCTTGCATTATTCAACACAGAGAAAGAGAAATCGCTCAAAATTCAACTAGATTTTAACCAACACTACATGTTGATCATATAAACATATTGACATGGTGTGTTAGTTTGGGCTTTTATTGCTGTGAAGAGATACCACAATCATGGCACCTCTTTTAAGGAAAACACTTAATTGAGGGGCTTGCTTACAGATTCAGAGATTCAATCCATTATCACCATGGTGGGGAGCATGGTGGTGTGCAGGCAGATGAGGTGCTGGCAGAGCTCAGAGTCCTACATCTTGCAGGTAACAGGAAGTTAACTGACTGTCAACACTGAGGGAAGCTTGAGCAAAACCGTCCTCAAAGCCCACCCCCAAAGTGACACACTTCCTCAAAAAGGCCACACCTCCTAATCATGCCACTCTGTTTGGGGGCCATCTTCTTTCAAACCACCACATGTGGATACTTTTGTTAGATGGATACTAGGAAAGACATAGAAGCCACTCACCTACAAGATTAAACAAAAGTATCATTTTGTCTTTGTCTGACTTAAAAAAAAACCTCAAGTATGAAGAAAGGGGACAAAGATGTACAAACCTGAAACACACTTTTTAAGGAAAAAAAGCTAATTCTTTGAAGAACATAGATGAAGATGGCTGACTAAAGCCAGGTTTCTCCACATTTCTTAGGTTCAATTGATTATTTTAGTTATACATATTTATAGACTATTTTGTGATAATTCAATATATGTATGTAGTTTTTAATAATAAAATCCAGGTAGTAAACATTTCCATACCCTTAAATATTTGAAAAAAATCTGATAAACATGTGCTTGTATATATTTATGGGATACAGAATAGTTTTCAATACATGTGGGTGATAGCTCCTGATCAAACCAGGGTTATTAATATTCCCATCTCCTTATCATTCACATATCTGATATCCTCCCCTATGGTTCTTCATGCAATATGTCGTGGGTTTCTCTGAATTACAGTCACTGCAGTGAGCTGTAGAATACCAGAATACCAGAGAGTTGTTCTTCTTCACTAATTCTGCTTGGCTGCCCATTATCAAACATTCCCCTGTCACCCTCCTCCACGCCATGACTAGCTTCTAGTGATCACAATTATCCATGCAGGTTGACCTTAAAATTCTCACCTCTCTTTTTAAAAAGCTGAACAAAACCTTAGATCTTTTTCCTTTAGCTGCATTTTGGGGAGCAGTGCCCACACAGTTACCACAATGCCGTTTCTGCAGTCAGTGCAGGTACGACTTGATGGAACGATGTGTCAGGGAATTTGTTCTTGCTTTTCTGATGGGTCCCTGAGGGTGATTCTGAGTAATTGGGCCCAGGTTCCTCCAGCTCTGGTGGGGCATTCCTCTCTTCTGCCTTCCCAGTCAGTCAGTCAGTCAGTCAGCATAGAGAGGCTACCTCTGCAGGAGAAGTGGGGAGACTTCTCTCCCTTTCTAGATTCCTCCAAGGGTGCATTTTCACACATCTTGTTGTTTCATTTGTTTGTCAGTATGAATAGCAGCTAGACACAGATGAAATGGTGTTTCTATAATAAAAGAATGTGCTACCCAGGAGGCATGACCAGTATTTAATTTGCTGCTTGTGTTCAATAGACTGTGAGCTCCTCAAGGGCAGGGGATCATATCTCATTTGTCTTTGTAACTGTGGTGACTAACACATACTCATTTGTTCATTCATTTATTCAACAAATATTTACTGAGAGCTGGAGGAGACAAGTAAGGTACAGGGTACAGCAAAGAACTGGATATTTCATTTGTCCCACAGGCTGGATCACCATGGCATATGTTTCTAATACATTGTAAGAAACACAGACACTCAGAATACGTGGTACAAAAGCTGAGCTCTCAGATTCATAGAGTCATCAATGCCAAAGATGAATAGGACCTGCTTTCATAGATAAGGAAACTAGCTCTCACAGCTGACCTGTCCTGGGCCTTGCGCTCTCTTTACCTTGAGCAAGGTGGTCCATTGTAGATAAAGCACTCCACATAAAAATTGCCATTGCTTTCAGTTTTGTCTCCTGCCCTCATAATTTATTTATTTATTTTATCATATGCAGGTATCTCTCAATGTCTACAGGCGATTGGTTTTCAGGATCCCTCATGGATACCAAAATCCACAGATCTGAGAGTGTCTCATTAAAAATGGTGTAATATTTGCATATAAACTACATTCATCTGCCCATACATTTAAAACTATATTTAGATTCCTTATAATACCCAATGTATATAAATACTATGCAAATAGTTGTTATAGGGTTCTGTTCAGGAATAAGAAAAAAGTCTATACATGTTCAGTTAAACATAACGGTTATTTTTCTGAATACTTTCAACTGGAAATTGGTTGAATCTGCAGATAATATGGAGACATAGCTACATAACTCTGGGTAGATATATATTTACATTTTTAATATTTAATTTCCAAAATATTAATGTAGTTCAAAGGTTTCTACATAACTGGTTATGTAGGAAACTGTGAACACAAATTTCATTAGGACCTAGGATATAAAAAAAAACCAAAATTGAGGGTAAAATAAGTTTCAGAAGAGAGGGATCTAGAAACAGCCTCTTGTTGTGGTTACTGAATCTATATTTTTATCTCCAAGCATTTGAATGTTGTTTATGCTCTTATGGGTTAGATACTGGTAAATGGCTCAGTTTGGATGGTTTATCTGAAGATCTACTTCCAAGAAGGCGCCTCCATTTGTATGTCTAGAGGGTTGGTGCTCCTTGCCTATTCTGTCTTTTCTCACATGGTGTCTCTCTATAGGGCTTCTTCTTGTAGGTTGGCTTTAGGGATCGCAGACTCATCTCACGATTCCATAAGTTATAAACTTAGCAGTTCTGGTGTCTCAGGGCTTAGGTCCAGACAGTGGGCCAGTTATCACTTCCATCATATCTTATAAATCGTATCAGTCTGTAAGCCTTCCCAGATTCTAGGGGAAGGTTCAGACTCTCCCTCTTAATGGGAGGAACGTTAGAGAACTGGCATTCATCTTTGATGTTCTGTAGTCAATTAAGACAGCAGACTCCATATACCTGATTTTTGAACTGTGGTCCATGTGATAGCAAATGT
>CABHPH010114383.1:0-21676 GCA_902168325.1 Peromyscus nudipes | reverse complement strand
CCCCCGGGGACCAGCCTTTAGGCAGCTCCTGGTTCCGAGGGAAGCCATGGTGCGGGTGAAGCTAAGGCTTGTTCTATCTGAGTGGGTTAGGAAAAATGGACACTCACACAGTCTCTTGATTATTTCCTTCTTTATTCCTTCTGTATTCATCAGCCCCCTTCTGATGGACTCTCTGGGTTGGATCCAGCTGTGTCCTCAGAGCCGTACAAAGATGTATTTATAAATTGCTACGTAAAGTATTTCCTCATTCCAAGGTCCCCAACCTTAATCTACCTATCTTACTAAAGGGAGCATCGCATTCCTCCATGCCTCTAGTCTTTCATTAAGTACTGTGTGCAATACACAAATAATACAAGAGCCCCAGGTGTGCCTGAGGTGTCCTGTGACCAAGGTCATGGAATGGCTGCCAGCCCCCCTCAGTAAAACAATCATTGTTCTCCACATGGAGTCTTCAGGGTCAAAGTACTTCTAAGAAATGTCTGTTTAATCTAATCTCTACTCCATACAGTGACTTTGCTAAATTCGTACAGAATACAGGTAACATGTTTTTCAGCTGCTCTGCATGACTGAAAATAAAGTCATCCCAACATCCCATACACATTTACATCTAAGTAACTCACTGCAGATCCACAGAGCATAAGCAGACAGGAAGCATCCTTTTATAGACAGCTCCCTTGCTGGCAGGGCGTACACCAGGCTACAAAGAAAGAATCATTCTACTGTTTATCTAGAAAGTTAATCTTACAAGGAATCCTAAAGGAATCACAAACCTAAACTTTTATACATAAAAGACAATCAGTCGGCTGCACTTCAGATCTTTAGGGTGTATACCCATCTATCACTAGTTTCTTATATCAGGAGAATTGAGGGCAGGAATGGGTACAAGGACACCGAGACCCGTATCTGTCTCTATTAAGCATTAAGAGAATTAGGGCCAGCCTGGCTGCTGGAGAATTCAATTGTTCTCTTTTAACCATTAACCTGAGCTGTGATCTAAAGGAGTTTCTAAGGTGGAACTCAAGGGTCTTGGCTGAAAAACGTATCTTTGTATATACTTTTATTCATCAAAGCTCTGTATATTGTTATGCAATTAGGAGGTACAGCTTAGGGAGGAAGTCATCTTCATAATAATTCTCAGGTAAAATTGCCCAGAAGAACGGGATGTTTCCAAAGAGATAAACATTACCTTACAGGAAGTGGGAAATTTCCCCACACCCAATTCAACCATGCCAGATACCAGAGAAAGATAGCAACAGCAAGCATGCAAAGGGACAGCAGAAGCAAAAGGCATTCCAGGGTCTGTGGTCTTGGGGGCCTTGCCTAACTGAGATTATTCATGGGGGTTTCTTCCAGGTGGGCCAACACCCTGAACCTCAATCACCACCTGCTGCTCCTCTGACATGGCCTCTGGCATCATAGCCTCTGGCAATGCCAGGAATGTAGGTGCACCAAATTTCATAAAACAAATACTATTATTAGATGTAAAATCACAGAGTTTCTAAAACACAGTAACAGTGGGCAAGTTCAGTACCCTACTCTCACCAACTGATCGGACATCCTGACACAAATGAAACAAATACCTGAATTAAGTGGCATCATAGATCCAATGTATATAACGGATGTCTACAGAATATTCCACGCAACACTACAAAGGATGAAGGGTCCAGGAATATAGAAATATAAAATTATAAGCTTAAGAGGTGAAAACTGGCAATCATCAGCTCTAAAGGTTAACTGCTAACAATGGCTGTCGGCTTTACAGGCAGCTCCTCTGTCAACAGCCAGGGGTTAACTTTTTTTTTTTTTTTTTTTTTTTTTTTTGGTTTTTCGAGACAGGGTTTCTCTGTGTAGCTGGCCTCGAACTCACAGAGATCCGCCTGCCTCTGCCTCCCGAGTGCTGGGATTAAAGACGTGCGCCACCAACACCCGGCTGGGGGGGTGGTTAACTTTTAACACCCTTGACACCCTTGACTCTTATAGCCATCAACTACCTAGACCAAAGTTAACTTTTTTTTTTTTGAGACAGGGTTTCTCTGTACAGCTTTGCACCTTTCCTGGGACTCACTTGGTAGCCCAGGCTGGCCTCGAACTCACAGAGATCCGCCTGGCTCTGCCTCCCAAGTGCTGGGATTAAAGGCGTGTGCCACCACCGCCCAGCTCAAAGTTAACTTTTAATAGTTGTTTCTACATGACTTCTAGCATGCACCCCATGCCTGATACTATAAATGGGGGCCATTACCTGCCTCCATGGCCACAGCCTCAGAATTCCAACATTGGCTGTGGTCTCAGCTAGCTGATAAGCTTTTGTGCCCCATGGTGTTTTATTTTTTTTTAATTTTATTATTCTTTATTTTTCTGGAATAAAGTATGCTCCTGGTTTAATAGACTTTGGTGGTCTGTCCCCCATTATTGCGAGACCCTGGACCCAACAAGTACACATTCTTCTAAGCAGCCCATAGAACTTTGTCTGAACTAGATTGTGCCTTAGGACACAAAGCCAGTCTTAACAAATAAAAATGATTCCTTGAGTTCTGTTGATCACAACAGAGTTAAGACTACAAATCAACAGTGAGAGAAGCCCCAGAGTGCACATGGACTCATGAAGGTCAATCAACATACTACTCAACGGAGTCCTTTAAAAAACAAGAAGAAAATACAAACATGTCTAGAATCAAAGGAAAGTGAAAATATGGCATACCTAAGCCTGTGGGGTTCAATGAAAGCAATACTCAGAGGGCAGGCAGTTCATGACTTTCATGCCTACGTTAAGCAATCAGAGCTATCTCAGACAAGTAACTTAATTATACAGCTTAAATATATGAGAAAAAGAACAACAAGCCAAATCCCAAATCAGTGGGCAGAAAGAAATCATTCCTATCAAGGCAGGAATTAATGGAATGGAAGGAAATAAACAATACAAAGAATCAACAATACAGAGAGTTGGTTCTTTAAAAAGATAAACATGATAGATAAGCCCTTAGCCAAACTAACCAAGAGAGTGAAGACATGAATTAATAAAATTAGATATGAAAAGGGAATGTATATACATATATATTCCACTAAATTTGAAAATCTAAAGAAATGGATGAGTTTCTAGAAACCTATTACCTACCACAATTAAGCCAAGATGTGATAAACAACCTAGATACATATCAAGAAGTGAGATTAAAACACTAATCTTAAAGAGTCCAGGTCCACATGGCTTCACTGTGAATTTTACCAAACCTGAAATAAAAACTAACACCAGGGTCTCAGCTAGTCTCTAAAATAGAAAAGGAAAGAACACTATGATGGATGATGTCATTCCTTATGCTGTGAAAATATGTTGCTCTGATTGGTTGATACATAAAGCTGTTTGGCTAGTGGTGAGGCAGAATAAAGTTAGGCGGGACATTCTAACTGGAGAGAGAGGAAGGAGAAAGAGGGAGCAGAGGAGATGCCGCTAGCCGCTGCCAAAAACAGCAAGATGTAAAGCACTGGTAAGCCACAAGCCACGTGGCATAGCATAGATTTATAGAAATGGGTTAATTTAAGATGTAAGAGTTAGCTAGCAAGAAGCCTGAGCCATTAGGCCATACAGTTCATAAAGTAACATAAGCCTGTGTGTGTTTATTTGGGTCTGAGCGGCTGCAGATCGGGCAGGACACAGGAAAACTTTCAGCTACAACACTACCAACTCTTTTTTACAAAGCTCCTATCACCATGATGCCCAAACTAGTCAAAAATGCAACTAAAAAGAAAGAAAACTACAAATCAGACACCCTGAAGGACATAGATACAAAATTTTCAACAAAATAATTGCCAACTGAATGTAATTGCCAACACACCAAAAAGAATATTCACCACAGAGTCGAGATGATTTTATTCCGGAGATGCAGGGAGGGGTTGATATCTAGAAATTAGTAAATGTTATAAATTAAAGTCTCAAGGACAGAAAGAAACCACAGAGTCATTTCAACAGACGCAGAAAAGAAGCCCAAACAAGTCCCCTCTTGTTCAAACTTATGAAGAAACAGACTAGAAGGAACATAGCTCCACGTAATAAAGACTATATATGAGAATCTATATCTAACATTGTATCAAATGGGGGAAACCTTAAAGCATTTCCTAAAATCAAGAAGGAGACAAGAGCGACAGTCTCTTTATCCATTCTTATTGCCTATGTTTCCCGAAGTCACAGCTACAGCCGTAAGATAAGAGAAGCAAACAATAGCAATACAGCTGGAAAAGGAAGAAGTCCAAGTGTTCTTATTTGGAGACGATGTGATTCTATATGTAAGAGATGATAGAGACTCCGCCAGAAAACTCTTAACTGATGCCCGCTTTTAGCAAAACGAGAGAACATAAAATTAGCAGCTTGCTATGTACCAATGACAAGTATGCTCAGAATTCAGGGAAACAATTCCATTCACAGCCTCAACAAAACAAACAAATCCCCAAACCAAACAAAACCAAAAAATCCCAACCCTGCAATATTCATGACTAAATATATATATATATATATATATACATATATATATATATATATATATATATAAAACCTGTGTAATAAAAGCACTGAAGAAAGAAATTGAGGAAGACACTAGAGGATGGAAAGACTCCTTTTGCTCATAGAATGGAAGAATTGATATTGTGAAAATGACCGTGCTACCACAACAAAAAATCTACAGACACTGCAATTCCAACCAAACTTTCAGTGACTGTCTTCACTGAAATAGTTAAAGAATCTTAAAATTCATATGGAAATATAAAAGACCCCGGAGAGCAAAAAGAATACTGTGGGAGATGTCACTTTACCTGATTTCAAGTTACTCTACAGAGCCATAGTAATGAAAACAGTATGGTACGGGCACAAAAAATCAATGTAATAGAATGTAAGACCCAGATACAAGGCCTTGCAACTACACAAATCTGATTTTTTAAAAAAAAAATACTTTCAAAAACGCATTGGAGAAAAGGCAACATCTTCAACACATGGTTTTGGGAAACCTGGATTGCTGTATGTAGAAGAACGGAATAAATCTTTCCCTTTCACCTTGTAGAAACTCAATCCCAGATGGATGAAGAAACTCAACATGAGACCGAAAACTCTTACACCACCAGGAGAGAGTAGAGAATATACTTCAAGACACAGGCACAAGTAAGGACTTTATGAATATGACTCCGATTATTCTGGAAATAATGCTAATTACTGATAAACAGGACTGCATGAGATTAAAAATCAGCTTCTCTACAACAAAGGAAAGAGTCAAGTGAAGACAGGCCTACAGAATTAGAGACAATCTTTGCTGGCTATGTTAGCATTTAGGCCTCTGTACTGGCCTGCCCTTCGGGTCCTGACAGGATATGTCCTCAGCTGCAGCCACTAAGAGCACCCCTGTGCACATTCACTATGTTTCTTTATAAAAGGTGGGCCTTGCCCACCTTCAATCTCTTTCTCTTCCTTCACTCTCATGCCCAGGGACCGGTCTCTGCCCCCTTCTCTACCCCCTTCTCTGCCCCTTCTCTCCCCTCCCCTCAATAAACCTCCCTGTTGTATAGTGTGACTCCTTCCTGCCATTTTAAAAATACAACAGGCTACATATATGTGACAGATGGTTCATATCTAGATTATACAAAGACTAGCTAAAGGTCAAGAAAACAAACAACCCAATTTAAAAAATGGATCCAAACATAGAGTTGTTTGCCAAAAGAATGTTAATAAATGTTTTTAAATGTCTAACATCCTTAGCCATCAGGGAAATGCAAACTAAAACTACTTTGAGATGTTACTTCACCCAAGTTAGAATACCTATTATCAAAAAACAAAAACAGAACGGTGCTGGCAAGGATGTAGAGACAGGAATCCTTATCCACTGTTGGTGGGAGTGTGAATTAGTTCAGCTACTACAGAATCAGTGTGAAGGTTTCTCAAAAGGCCAAAGGTAGAACTACCCCATGACCCAGCTATACCACTTCTGGGCATATACCCCATGGACTCCATATCCTACTACAGAGACTTTGAACATCCATGTCCATTACTGCCCTGTTCACAATAGCTATGAAATGTAATCAACCTAGATAGCTATCAGCTTAGCAGTTGATAATGAAGAAGTGGTGTAGGTACATGATGGGTTTAGGGAACAACAGTGTGGAATCCCAGTACACTTTAAAATAATTTTAAAATGCAGTTTTTAAAAGAATTTGAACAGAGATAACCAGCTTGAGTAGACAACGTTGTTCCCAGAGGACATGGATTGTTAAATGAAAATATGACTGCCAGGTATGGGATATCTCTCTACGAGTTTCTGGTCAGGTAGGTGCCAAAGGCCCCCCCTAAACAACAAAGGCTATTACTATTGCTTTTGTTTGCCCATAATAACTAGATTGTAAGAGCCTACTGATGAAGACACCATACCTTTTGTTTGCAGGACATAAAGAAATCGAGCTGAACCTGACCAGGAAATGTCCTGCCTGTTGGCTAGTAATCATCGTGCTGGAAGTTGCTATACAGGCTGCTTGGGGGGGGGGTAGGGGGCAGGGGGTGACATCTGTAGTCTTATCCAGTATTGGCCTTTGCACGTTATAATACTGCTCTGCCAGGCAAGATACTACCAGAGAGGGAGTCATTTTTCTTTGGAGTGTAGATGCTAGTAGGTTGCCTTTCCTCCAGTAGATGGCCCCATACCCATACGCATATAGGCATTACTAATTAGACTAAGTGGTTGTTGTGGAACATTATTTTAAGATGTGCTACATTTATTTATGCTGTGGAATATTTATTTTAATGATGCAAGGATGTGTTGCATTCCTTCATGTTGCATTTGTTTAATTCTGTGAAACTGTGTTACTTTGCCTGTCTAAAACACCTGATGGTCTAATAAAGAGCTGAATGGCCAATAGCAAAGCAAGAGAAAGGATTTGTGGGGCTGGCAGGCAGAGAGAATAAATAGAAGGAGAAATCTGGGAGGAAAAGAAAAAAGAACAAGAGAACAAGGAGAGGAAGACCCTAGGTGCCAGTCACACCGCCACACAGACACACCTAGACACAGAGTAAGAATGAAAGTAAGATATACAGAAGTAAGAAAAGGAAAAAGCCCAGAGGCAAAAGGTACATGAGGTAATTTAAGAAAAGCTGGTTAGAGCCAGTCGGTGTTGGTGCACACCTTTAATCCCAGCACTTGGGGAGGCAGAGGTAGGCGGATCTCTGTGAGTTCAAGGCCAACTTGGTTTACAAATTGAGTTCCAGGAGAGCCAGGGCTGTTACACAAAGAAATGCTGTCTCAAAAATAAAAAAGAAAGAAAGAAAGAAAATCTGGTTAGAAACAAGCCAAGCTAAGGCCAGGCATTCATAAGAAATAATAAGCTGCCATGTGTGATTTATTTGGGAGCTGGGTGGCAGGTCCCCAAAAAAGAACAAAGAGCCAAAAGAGTAAGAGTGAAAAACAAGCAACAAGAGTGGGTTATTTAAAAGAAAAAAAAAGGACATGAACTTGGGAAGGGGACATGGGGGCAGGATCCAGGAGGAATTGAAGGGAATGAGTAAGGTTTGGGTATGATCAAAGTACACTGTACACGTGTGAAATTCTCAACAAATAAAAAATATTACTAAAAAGGGAATTCATGACCACTAAGCAAGCCTTACTAGAATACTAAAGATTCTTCAGACTGAAGGGAAAGATAAGCTCATCCATAAGTATACAGGAAAGAATAAACCATGATACAGATTAGCAAACCAAATGAGAAATAGTGAAACACACTACAAAAATCAACATAATGGCATGAATTAACATACCTTCCAACAATACTCTGAGTATCAATGGTCTCAATTCTTTAAAAGACACAAGCTTTCAGACTGGATTAAAAAAGAAAAAAGACCCATCTATTTGTTGCTTTAAAGAAATGCACCTCATTATCAAAGGCAGATGTTAACCTGGGATGAAAGAATGGAAAAAGATAGTTTAAGCAAATGGAACTAGGAAAGAACCAGGTATTGCTATTCTCATACCTGACACAATCAACTTCAAACTAAAATCAGCCAGAAAGGATTTTAAAAAAGGTTACTTCATACTAATTATGGAGCAATCCATGAAAGGATATTACCATTTTAAACATATATACACACCAAACACAGGTGCACTAAGGTTCATAAAAAACAATATACTATATTTAAAGACACAGATTACCTCCAATACAACAATAATGAGTGAATTCAATTCCTCCCTCTCACAATAGGTCAGCCCAATAAAATAACAAAGAATCATTAGAATTAAATGAGAACAAATAGACCTCAGGACACCTACAGAACATTCCAACCAAACAATGCACAATAAACATTCTTCTCAGTAGTCTATGGAACGTCTCTTAAACAGATCATATTATAGGGCATAGGGCAAGTCTTAACAAATGTATGAAAATGTCATTATTTCTTGTACTTTATCTGACTGTACAGAATAAAACTAGAAACCAACAGCAAGAGAAGTTACAGAATATAGGCAAAAATATACAAATTAAAGAACACAATATTGGATAATTAAGTCTTGAAGTAAGAATTACTAGAATCAAATGAAAATGCAAAGATAATATACCAAAAGTTATGTATAGGATACAATGAAAACTGTCCTAGGAGAAAGTATATAACTACAAGTGCCTACCTTGAAAAAATTCAGAGTTCTAAAATAAATAACTTAATGTTATACCTTGGAGCCCTGGAAAAACAAGAATGAGTCAATCCCAAACAGTATACCAAAAGAAATTATTTCATGCAGGGCAGAAATTAATGAAATAGAAATGGAAGAAATAGAATCTATGAAACAATTAATAAGTAATTTTAAATGGTAAACAGGATCAATAAAACCTTAACTAAAGAAAAGAAACAGAAACAAAATTCAAACTAATAAAAGTAAGAGATGAAAGGGGAGACATTACATTGGATTCCAATGAAATTCAGAAAATCATTATGATGTATCTTATACTCCACTAACTTGGAAAATATAAAGAAATGGATGGATTTCTAGATACATATGACCTACTAAAATCAAACCAACATGACATAATCCAGGAAAGGCGCCAAAGCTATACAGAGAAACCCTGTCTTGAAAAAACCAAAAGGGGAGGGGGGAGAGAGAGAGAAACAATTTTAAATCATCTCAAACAAACAATAAGATTGAGAAGTGATTTTTTAAAAAAAAGTCTAGGTCCAGATGGATTCACTATAGAATTCTACCAGACCATTAAAGAATGTACACCAGTGCTTCTCAAACTATCCCCAAACTAGAAAAGGAAGAAGTACAACCATCTTTTTAGGAAGCCAATGTTGACTTGATAACCAAGCCAAAGGAAGACAGTGATGACGAGGAGGCGCAGGGGAGGCAGACAAACTGATGAACACCAATGCAAACGCTCTCAGGGTGAGAGAGACAGATCAGTCAACACAGTGCTTGCCAAACAAGTACAAGGACCCAAGTTTGATCCCAGAAGCCAAAGTAATCTACAGTCTCAGTGTCATCACCATTAAATCCCAATGTCACTCTCCACAGATTAAAAAAAAAAATCTTAAAATTCATATGGAGGCACAAAAGACCCCAGATGGCCAAACAATCCTGAGCAAAAGTCCTATGACTATATCTGATTGTAAGTTATACTACAGAACAAAAAAACATAGAACACAGTTCTGTGGTACTGGCACAAAACCAGACCTGTAGGTCAGTGGACTGGAGTAGAGGACCCAGATAGAAATCCACACAGCAATAACCACCTAGGTACTTTTATGAAGATGCCAAAATAAATATACATTTGAGAAAGGTAGCTTTCTCTAGTGTCTGTATGTAGAAGAATGAAGTGAAGGTGGGTCTCCATCTCTCAATCCGTACAAAAATCCACTCCAAAGGGACTGAAGCCCTGAATGTAGGACATAAACTGAAAATGTAGGGAAAACACTTCAAGAGAAAGGCATAGGCCAAACTTTCTGAGTAAGACTCTACTCACTCAGGAAACAGTACCAACGTATGACAAGTGAGGCCTCACAAAATAAAAGCTTCAGTTCAGCAGAAGAAACAGTTCATCAACTTAAGAGACAGTTTAGAGAATTAGAAAAAATCTGCATTAGCTAAAAAAAATCTGCCAGGATTAATATCTAGACTATACAAAAAAACTGAAAAAAAAATGCCCAAGAAATCAACCTAGTTAATAAATGAGTTAATGAACAGATATTTCTCAAAAGATGAGACACAAATTACAAGTAAACATAGGAAAATAAGTTCAACCCACTAGCCACCAGGAAAATTACAGTGCTATTCCATCTTACCCCAGGCAGAATGGCAATCAATACAAAATATATACTAACAAATACTCACAGGGATGTGGACACAAGAGCACCTTATATACCTCTGTGGGAACTAATCCAGTCACTATGGAAATCAATACAGAGGCTTCTCACAAAAACTAAAAACAGAACCACTGTATGACTCAGCTACAGCACCCCTAGTATTTATCATAAAGGACTAAAAGTCACCATAACACAGAGAAACCAGTACATTGATGTTTATCGCAGCCCTATTCACAACAGCTAACTTATAAAACCAATGTAGATGTCCAACAACAGAAGATGGATAAAGAAAAAAATGGTATACAAATTCACAAATAGAATTTTTTTATCCATAAAGAAGAAAATTTTATCATCTGCAAAAAAACTGGAGCCAACTGTTGATAATCATGCTGAGCTAATTGAGCCCATGTTAGAACAAGAAATACCTGTGTTCTCTCATTGTGGCTCCAGATGTCACATAGATATATAAAATCATGTATGTATATATGATACTGAGACACTGGAAACTAGACAGACTCCCTGGAAGGCAGACAGATAGGGAGAGGGGCCATGGCTAGGTAATAAGGGTAGAGAACTTTCAAGATGGCAGCTTCTTCCTCACCCTGAGACAAAAGCCTGTGGGCTGAAAACAAAGGCCTTATGGGCTTTTCCGTCCACCATAGGCCCCTGCTTATGGACTGGCTCAACAAGTTCAAGTCTGGATCAAGACTTGTTGCACAACAGTTGTGGGCCAATCAATCATTCAGTCTGTCTTCAAACTGACCAATGCTATATTAGAGGAGGAAGACTGTCAGAGACTTAAAAAACCCCAGGCCATGAGATGAGATTAGATTTAGGCTTCCTGAGTTCCCCCTCTGCTTTGTGGAGGGTCTTTTTCTCTGGTGCCAACAGCACGCTCTTCTTCAACTCCTGGTTCTGTCTGCTCCTGTTTGTGGTGTTTAGATTTCGCCAGCCAAGAAATTTTCTCGCCTTTAAATTTAATTTAATTTTAACTGGCAGGGAAAATGAACTGATCAAGACCCCTATATGGTAACAATATGAAAGTAAAAGCAAAACATCCTGGGGGGAAGGGGGCTCATGGGAGGGGGAGAGGTGAGAAAGAGTGGGGACAGAGGGGAGATATGAAGCAGAATGTACTTACGTATACAATGTATACATAATGCCCATATGCATATAACACCAGTGTACAATGAATATACATAATGAAAAGTAACACACACACCCTCCAACTACTAAATGATCCAGTGACCCAGCTTCTCTACCTAACCATACTGAAGAGATACACGCCTACTCCAGTACTCTTTACAATAGCCAAGGCATGGGATAGTCTAGGTGTCCCTAACAGATGAATGAATAAGCAAAATATGTCAGACATGCACAATGAAGTATAATTTAGACATGAAGAAAAATAGAATTCTGCAATTTCTAGCAAAATGGATGAAATGGGAAGACATTAAATGAAATAAGACGGACACAGAAAGGTGCAGAGGAGATGGCTCAGTGGTTTAGGGCACTTGCTGCTCTTGCAGAGGACTTAGGTTCAAATTCCAGCACTCACATGGTGGGACACAACCACCTGTCACTCCAGCTATATAACCCCCAACACACACACACACACACACACACACACACACACACACACACAAAATAATTTTTTTAAAGACACAAAGAGAAAGGTTTGTTCTCACAATGGAAACTGGGGAGAGGAAGTCTGTTTGAAGGTAGGATGGCTATTACTAGGGATTGGGAGGGAAGTTGAATCATAATACGCTGGATGTGTGTATGAAATATCACACTAAACTCCAATATGTGTAAATAACACATCATTAAAATATATTGATAAATTTGTTTTACTTCCTTTCCTCTTTACCCAGTTGAGAGGATATAACTACAGATTTACAAATGCCTTTCTCTCTAGAGGTAATTTTTTTTCTAAAATATAGGGAGATGTCCTCTTCCTACCCAAATTATCTAGAAGAGAGGCTGAATAGACAAGGGACAATGGCCAGATCATGAATTGGAAAAGAACTCTGTTTTGCCACCTGCACAGGAGATGAACCCTTCATCTGTAGTAGTTAGCCCGGAAGCCAGGTTGCTGTAAGCCAGACTTACGCCATCTCTAGTGACAGTCCAAGTAGACAAACAGGAACTTTTGTAACAACTGACCTGATATTGCCAGGACTTGATTACTAACTGACATCCACCCCAACTTTTGTCCCCAGTTGCAACCTAGAATCAAATCAGAGAATGCTGCATATGCATCCCCACCCAACCCCATCGAACACCAACTTTTAGCAGCTGCCAATTACTTCCTTGCCAACAACCTCCAGTCACGGCACACCTGTTGTCCTCATTTTCCATACCACTTTCCCACTCCTCTGCCTGCTTGTGAGTCTCTGCTCAAATAGAGGTGATGGCTGTTGACCTCCTTGCTATAGCAAGGTATGGATCAATAACATTACATTGTTATTATTTGGTTGGGTTTCATATTGCTATCAATGCAAAGGAGGTGGGTGTTCCTGGGTGTGTAGGGCAAATATTTGGAAGCTCTAGTTTGGCTAACTTCTGCCCTGAGTCAGAGGGGAGGGGTATTGGCCGATGCCAAGTGAATCTTCTGGAAGTGCTCATCAAATCACTAGGCATGGGAACTTAACAGAAATGGGGAGTCCAAGGAAAGTTTCGGAGGGGAACAATGGAAGCAAGAATCTGACCTTTGCCCTGGTGAAGACTCTGCTGCTCAACTCCATCTGCGATGCTCTTTGAGTCTAGCCCATCTGATTCAATGGGGAGTTGGGTGACAGTTCGCACAATGAGGGTCTATGGTGTGGCATTCCTGAATAGAGAAGAAGAAGAACACAGACCTCACTTAGAGCCTTGGATTGTGTAGAGCATCAGAGCATCAATGGGAGGAAACAATCCTGGGGTGACTGGCGGGTACCATTTCATTTGGGGAGATGTTTGCTTTTCCTCACAAAGAAAAGTTCTGCAAACGCCCCTAACTTTTCCATTCCCATAGGTAGGTGGCCCTCAGACCCCTGGCTTCTTTCTTGAAATGATGCTACATTTGGAACATTTTGCAATGCTAGTGAGATTGGATTTTTCGCACTTAGCCAGTTGGAAAAGTGCCAGGCTCTTGCTACATGCATATCATTTTCATTCAGTTATCTAGGCATTTGCTTCACTGGGATCTTAACTAGTTCTCATAATTAGAACCACTTCATATGAAAATCCAGCCAGTAGACCATGATCCCTAATGTTGTCCAGAGTGGATTCTCACACGCGTGGGTCACCACATTGTCTGTGGCAAGTGAGGTGAGATGATCTCACCACAGCTGAGTCACTATTTTGTGGTGCAGGATGGGGCACAAGTCCTGGCTGAGCCAGAGTTCAAGGGCTCACCTCAACACTGGGTCTTTTACTTAAAAAAAAAATCAGTAAGTAAAATTTTGCTCTCAAATACTTTGGTTCCTCTGGCCTGAAGCACCTGATCTCCCACAGCTCTATTTTTAGGACCCAATTTTTTAGGACCCAAACTGTAAAGTAACACTGTTCCTAGAACAGGGTAGAAGACAGGGATTGTTCAAATGGGTCAAGGAAATAAAGAAACAAAGGAGAAAGTATCTCAGGAGATTCCAACAACACACAGAGGTTCCCTTCTCCTCTTCATTTCCGCTATGTTTAAATATAACCAAGAAAAACATATAGTCCATTCTGGCCATGTCTCAAATACTTGAAAGCAGACAAATATAAGGAAACTCTCCCAGGAACATGACTGGTGGGGTCAATCAGCCCCAGGAACTCTCATTGAATGGAGCTCAGAGGAAACCATCCCATCAATGCTTGGCTTCACATATAATAATGCAGGCAAGTGAATGTTTGAGCCCTCTTCAGAGGGATAAATCACTTCATTACCTTCCTTGTTTCAATCTAGGAGATGGCACTAAGAGCTCAAGTCAAAGCTGTTTCTAGATAATGTTCTTCCATGTCACCTTCCGGAAGGCTGCTACTCACTCAACATAACAAGTTTAACCAACCCATGGGCACATGATTGTGATGCTACACATGGTAGGGTGGGGGCCTGAGGGTCTCTTTTAGGCTCTGCCCTGCTATCCTACTTCATTTACAGCTCCAACCTTAGGCTCTGATCACAAGCTCTTGAAGTTCTGCCAGAGATCTTAATTTGGTTCCTAGCACCCACATCAGGTGGCTCACAACTACCTGTAATACCAGCTCCAGGGTATATACAGTGTCCTCTTCTGGCCTCCATGGGTACTTACACTCATGTGCACATACCCACACATAGACACACATGGATATACATAATTTAAAAAGTAAAATAAAAATAAAGATCCCAACTTTTCAGTTGGAACCTTCCATGAAGCAACCTTTTCCAAGACCATATAGCTTGTGTCAAATGTATGAGAGAGAGAGAGAGAGAGAGAGAGAGAGAGAGAGAGAGAATATGAATTCTAAAAATGAAAGAAAAATTGTTGACTTATATATAAAGGGATGTCTATTAGACATAGCATACCTCCCATCAGAAAACTGCCAGAATAGAAGAGGATAGTATGCTATAGTCAAATTCCTGGAAGGAGATGAACAAAACCCTGTCAACCAAGATCACACCCACAGAAACTATCCTTCAGAAAAAGAGAAATAAAGTCTTCCAAAATAAACAAATAGAGAGACTTCACCTATGTCAGATTATTCCTATAATAAATGCTGAAATGAATCGTACACTAGACACAGATGGATGAGAACCACCATCATGAATGCACATAAATGTATAGAACTTACCAGGACAGCAGCATGAAAGAATTCTACATGACTGAAAACTACCAAATTACAAAAATAAGGAGAAGTGGGAAAGAATATACAAAATAACGAGAAACAATGAATGAAACAAGAGGAAAGTCATTTATCATTAATGCCTTGAATGGAAATGCATTATATCTACCATTCAAAGACAAGTACCTGAATTGTTTAAAAATAAACAACTAGAAAACAAAACACAAACTAACAAAATCCAACCATATGCTACCTACAAGAAACTCACTTCACTAGTAACACAGACTGAAAATAAGAGGCTGGAAAAAGCTGTATCATTTAAACGGAAACTCCAAACTAAGATGAGTAACTATATTAACATCAGTCAAAGCAAGCTTTAAGTGGGAACTATAAGAAGAGACAGAGGGCCAGACATGGTACACATCTGTCATCCTGGCACTTACAAGGCTGAGGAAGTAAAATTGTAAGTTTGAGACCCTCCTGAGTCATTTACTGAAGTCAAAACCAGTCTGATCTACACATGAAGACTTTGGGAAGAGAGAGTAGGTGGGGGAGGGGATGATAGAGGGGGAGAGAAAAAATGAATGAGAATATGAGAATGTTAATAAAGAGATCAATTTTCAAAAAGACACAATAAGAATGTGTGTGTGTAATTCTCTCAAACTGAGCCACTAAATATATAAAGTAAATATTATTAGACATAAAGACAGAGATAGACTTTAATGTAATAATAGTAAGATTTCAGCACCCTACTTTCCTCATGAGCAGATCACTGACACAGAAAATCAGTAAACATCTGAACTGAACCATACTGTGCCTCCAGTGAACTTACAGACATTTGCATTCAACAGCAGCAGAACATACTTCATTCTTATCAGCACATAGAAGTTTTATAGGACAGATCATCATGTAAAGCCTCAAACTGAGTTTCAACAAGTTGTAGAAAATAAAAATTCTAGCTAGTGGTGATGTCACACAGCTTTAATCCCAGTACTCAGGAAGCAATACTCTACAACTTCAACAAGTGCTGTGGGATGGTCTGTATGTCAAACATGTTGCTTATTGGTCAATAAATAAAGCACTGATTGGCCAGTGGTCAGGCAGGAAGAAGTATAGGCGGGACAAGGAGGAGAGAATTCTGGGAAGTGGAAGGCTGAGGAGACACTGCCAGTCGCCACCATGACAAACAGCATGTGAAGATGCCGGTAAGCCACAAGCCATGTGGCAAGGTATAGATTTATAGAAATGGATTAATTTAAGATATAAGGACAGTTAGTAAGAAGCCTGCCACGGCCATACGGTTTGTAAACAATATAAGTCTCTATGTTTACTTGGTTGGGTCTGAGTGGCTGTGGGACTGGCAGGTGAGAGAGATTTGTCCTGACTGTGGGCCCAGTAGGAAAACTCTAGCTACAAACAAGTTGTAGAAAATAAAAATTCTAGCTAGTGGTGATGTCACACAGCTTTAATCCCAATACTCAAGAACTCTGAGTTTGAGGTCAGCCTGGTCTACAGAGCCAGTTCCAGGGCTACACAAAGAAACCCTGATTTTAAAAAAATTAAAGGAAATAAAAATTCTATCATGTATCTATTCAGACTACAGTGGAATAAAACTATAAAACAAAAATAAAAAAAATAAATATCAGATACATGGAAACTGAACAACATCATCCCAAGTGGACAATGAATCATTGGAAAAATTAAAAGAGAAATTTCAAAAAGTCTTGAAACAAATAAAAGTGAAACCATGACATGTCAAAATGTATAGACCACAGAGCTGGGTGTGGAGGTGCAAGCCTTTAATTTCAAAATTTTGAAGCAGAGGCAGGAGAATCTCTTTAAGGGCTTGGCCAGTCTGGTCTACATAGCATGTTCCAGGCTAGCCAGAGCTGCAGAATGAGATGCTGTTTGGGGGTGGGGGTAGTATAGTACACAGCAAAAGCAGTTCTAAGAGAGAAGCTTATACTAATGAATGCATATATTGAAGAGAATTAAATAGGAGGAGGAGAGTATTGGGCTGGGAGTATAACTCAGTGGTAGATTTCTTGCTAATGTGTGCAGTATCCTATGCCCAGCATGGCAAAATATGCCAGTCTGAAGAAACACTACATGTCAAAGATTTAGGAAAGAAAAAATAAACCAAAATCAATTAGTAGGAAAAAAGAATAGAGGTCAGCACAGGGATACATTAAATAAAAACAATACAAAAGACAAATATAACAGTTGGTTTTAAAATACAAGCAAGATTACCCTTAGCTACAATAGCAAAGTGAAAAAAAAATTAGACAAAACCAGAGATGAAAAACTGGAACAAGTGATGATATAACAGAAACACTATTATGAACAATTTCATGGTAGCAAACTGGAGGCCTAAAAGGAATAGGTAAATATGTAAATACATAAACTGCCAATGTGGAAGCATGAACAAATAGAAAATATTAAACAGACCATAAAGAGTGGTAAGATTGAAGTAGTAATTAGAAGTCTCCCACTGTAAAAAGTCTAGGATCTGAAGGCTCTCCTGCTGCAGTCTATAAAACATTTAAAAAGAACCAATTCTAATTCTTCTTAAACTATCAACAATTTCAAATGGCAGGAATCCTGCCAAAACTCTTTTATGAGGCCAGTGTTGTCCTGAGTCCAAAACAGCTATAGAACAATTGCCAACATACTCGTGATGAGCAGAAGTATAAAAATTCTCCTCAGAATCCTGGCAAACAAAATTTAACACACACCAAAAGGCCACACACCGTGATCAAGTGGATTTCATCCTGAGATACAAAGAAGACTCAACGTCACACAAATGTTGACCCAACATAGCTGCGTCTGCAGAGTCAAGGGCAAAAATCATATGATCTTCTCAAAACACGTGGGCAAAAGGATGTGCTAAGAGTCAACATCCTTTCATATCTCTCTCTCTCTCTCTCTCTCTTTCACACACACACACACACACACACACACACACTCCATATAGTAAAATATACCTTAAAATGTTAAAGGTTATAAGTTAAAACCCCAGAGCCAATATCACACTGAATAGAGGGGAAAACACATTTTTCCCCCTAAGATCTGGAACAAGACAAGGATACTCACTCTCACTGCTCCTGTTATTGTGCCAGACACCAGCAAGAACAAGTAGGCAAGAGGGAAAAAATGAAGGGCCAAATAGCAGAGGATGAAATTAATCATCCGTATTTGTAAATGACATTGTTGAATACATATAAAAATGTAAACCTTCCATCAAAAAGCTGTTAGAACTGACCAAAATAGTTTGCAGTCTGTTTACGATATCAACACATAAAAGTCACATTTTATACCCTAATAATGACTTTACTGAAATAAGAAACTGAAAACAAATTCACATAAGCAAAATACATTTATATAACATGCACGCACATGGGGTATACATGTACGTGTGTGTGTGTGTGTGTGTGTGTGTGTGTGTGTGTATTTAGATAGAAATTCAAACAAGGAAATTAAAGGTCTCTGCAATGGAAATTTTTTTTTTTTTTTTTGGTTTTTCGAGACAGGGTTTCTCTGTGTAGCTTTGCGCCTTTCCTGGAGCTCACTTGGTAGCCCAGGCTGGCCTCGAACTCACAGAGATCCGCCTGCCTCTGCCTCCCGAGTGCTGGGATTAAAGGCGTGCGCCACCAACGCCCGGCTTCTGCAATGGAAATTATAAAGCACTCGGCCAGTGAGATGGCTCAGTGGGTAAAGGATCTTGCCACCAAGCTTGACCACTTGAGTTTGACCTCAGAAACTGCATGATGGAAGGAGAACCAGTTCCTACAAGTTGTCCTCTAATTGACATACATGTTCCATCACATACACACAAGCACATACAATAGTAAGTGAAAAATGTCTAAGGAAAAAAAGAAAACACTTAGTAAAGAAATTACACAAGATACAAGAAATGAAGCGCTATCCTGTGTTCATGAACCAAGAGAGCTGGTGTGTTAAAATGGTCATCCTGGACCTGGAAACTGAGCATCCTGAGTGAGGTAACCCAAACCCAGAGAGACAAATATCATGGGTCTCTCTCATCTACAAGTCTCACAGCATCAAACCTTGAGATCTGTGTGTTTGCTTGGGAGTACCTGTAGAAGCCAAGAAACTAGAAAGGGGCCGTAAGGGGTGGGTGGGGAGGAAGCGTCTACAGGAAGACAGAGTAGAACGCTGGTGATATGAAGGGCAAAGGGGGAATAATGGTGGGGGGGGAGGTAAGTGAGAAGAGGAATGGGAGGGGAGGGCAGAGGAGGAAAAGGGGGGGACAGCTAACACTAAAAATATCTGAAAAAGCCATATGAGTTTCCACTCTTTTATAAGCTCCCTACATTATGTGTTTCTGCATCTACACATACATAAAAACAGCTTGGATGAGTTACCCAACAAAGGGGTAATGGTCCCCCAAGAAGCCACAGAATGCCTAATTAAAAAAAAAAACAAGCTCAGTACCAGTTGGGAGATGTCTCCCCTTGAGTTACTGGTCAGAGTGATCCCAGAGATACCCCACTCCCCACAAAAAAAAATAATGCAAGCCATTGCTGTTACTTTTGGGTGCCTACCACAGCTTGTTAGTAAGATCCTATCATTGAAGACTCCATAGACTTTGGTGACAGGACTTGGGGCAATCAAGCCAGTACTGACCTGGAAGCTTCCTTCCTGCTGGCTACCTTTCATTGTACCAGAACGGGCTATGCAGGCAGCTGTGAGAAGTCATCGAAAATCTTATCTACCTGTGAATCCTGAAAGTTAAAATAAAGACCAGCAGGGCATGATATGCCCATTAGTACAATAGTGGCATTAATGTTATGGGACTAACCAATTGCTTTCTTATTAAGGCTCACTATAGGAGAAATCACATGGCTGGGACTGTAAATTTGGCAAGAACCCATGGCTAGCAGTTCATAGGCCCTAGGAGTGAACCTGTTACTATTGTTTTGCTAAAAAGGACATAGTATCAAGTGACCTTCCAACTATGTATCTCTGTATTTTGATTAGCACGGCTCTTACACCACATCAGAGAAGTGTCTTTGTGTGCAGTGGACAATGTAGAGATTCACCACTTGTCGAAACGCAGAGAGTATGCGTCTGAGGTGCTCGGCCACAATCAGGACATCTATATCACACCCCTCCCGCCAAGGCTCAAGAAACATTGTAGCAGAGGAGTTGGAAAGATTTCTAAGAGCTAGGGGTTGGGAAGGACTGGGCTAAAACAGTATCTTCTGGGCATGAATTCACAGAAGCTTTAGCTGCCTGATGTAGGTATAGATGATACAGATGGTCAACATGTTTGTAAAAATGTTCTTAGTACTCATCAGGGAAATGCAAATCAAAACCCTGGTGAGCAGGGCAGGGTGGCACATGCTTGTCATCTGGGCAGCTGGGAGCCTGAAGCAGGAAGATTGGGTGTTTGAGGCCAGCCTTGGCCACAGGGCAAGACTGTGTCAGGCAGAAACCAACAGCAGCAGTGGCAACCGTGAGTGATCAACCCACCCACGAGCGTGGTGGTCATCACTACAAAGACGTTTTAAAACATTGGTGAAGGTGCCAGGCAAGGGAACCTCTCAGACACACCGGTGAAAATGTCAATTAGTGAAGCCATCATGGGAAATATTGTGCAGACTTTTCTATTAGTAATGAACACTTAAGTTTTATTAAATGTCTTTTGTAGTATTATATTTTTCTCCATTAGTAAGCAATGCATTGAATTACATCCTTGTTATTCCTTAATATTAAGCCATGGCTACATTGTTGAAACAAATACTACTTTTGATACAGTATTCTTTTACTTTTTAAAAAATTTTGTTGTTCATACATTACATCCTGACCTCAGTTTCCCCTCCACTCCTCACAGTAGCTCCCTCCACCATCAAATCCTCTTCTGTTTCCCTTGAAAAAAAAAAAAAAAGTCCTCCCAGGGACATTCACTGAACATGGCCTAGCAAGATACAATAATACTGGGCACAAATCCTTATATCACGACTGGACATAGCAACCTAGTAGGGGGAAAAGGGTCCCAAGCTCAGGCAAAAGAGTCAGAGACACCCCTACCCCCACTGTTAGGAGTCCCACAAGAACATCAAGCTACACAACCATGACATATATACAGAGGACCTAGCTCAGACCCATACCAGGTCCACTTTGTTGCTTCCATTTCTGTGAGCTCCTGTGAGCCCTGCTTAGTTGATTCTGTGGCCTGTGTTGTGATGTCCTTGACCCCTCTGGCTGGAGACGCCTTTTAAAATAACTAAAAGTAGAACTGCCATGTGATCTAGCAATCCCACTACAAGAAATATATCCAAAGGAGATGAAGGAAAGAGATGCTGGCATGTCCATGTGTGCAGCAGAACTACACACAAGAACTAAGGCATGGAATTGGCGGCAACACTCACCACTGAATGAGTGGATGCGTCAAATGTGTTACAAATACTTAGCTGAATATTATAAAACTATCAAAATTAATGAAAGCCTGTCACTTCCAGCTATGGAGATGGAATTGGACACTATTGAGTGAAGTAAAAGAGACAGAAGGACAAACAGCCCATGTTGTCACCATTTGTGGAAGCTGGAAGTCTGGCC
>CABHPH010114382.1:0-42328 GCA_902168325.1 Peromyscus nudipes | reverse complement strand
TATATATATATATATATATAGTGAGTAAAGGAGGATGTTAAAATTATCCTTGGAAGTAATGTTATTCATGTAGTTGGTTAGTCAGTGTTTTGGTTGACTCATATGATCTCATGAATTAGATAATGAAGAAACAGCTCCCTCTTTCTTTCAATAATGGTTCATTTCTGATATTGAAAAAAATTCTGTTTTGAGGTAGTTTTGTGGAAGTATGGAAATGAAATTAATATTTAATTTCATAGACTCTCCTTTTAGGTAGAATATTTAAAATGATAAATGACATCTTAAAGGCACATTTATGTTCCAAAGAGAGAGTTCTGGGAAGTACAAGAGGTAATGAGTAAGAGACAAGTGGGATTGATTCATGAGTAAAAGAAGCTGATCACTTACAGCTTCCTAATGATGGGTATATTTAAAAGGAGAAGCAGTCGAGTGGTCATATATTTCGAGGATATTTATACAAAGAGGAAATTACTGGGACAAATACAAGACTGCTCCTCAAACAATGCCACCAAAGGGATAACCTCATCTAGGAAGTAAACTAGCAAAATTAGAAAATAAAAATTAATATTATTTGCATTGGAATCCATTGGAAAGCGGAATCATCTCCCCAGGGAACTAGTGGGTGGGATAAACTAGCTGCCTGTAATTTCTGTAATTCATGCTTAAGAACACATTACATGAGAGGTTTCTGGGAATGCTTTAAAATGTGTAAGGGCAGACTGGATGACCTAGGTGGTATGTTCTGACTTTCAGACACCAAGATAGCTTGTGGCATTCTGCTCTTCAGCACTAATGTACTGAAGTGGTGCATTATTTACTGGCAAATTCAATGAACCTTTTAAATACTAGGATTAGATTTCTTTGAAAACTAAATACTGTCTTGATGTTTTGGTCTAATATTTTCCCACTTGTCCTTACCCCAGTTACCTTTTTTTTTTCATAAAGAAGAATTTTTATTTGGCTAACTATTCTGTTGCTTGTTAGCCTTTACTTTTAACTTAGCATTTGAGGCCATTACAAAATATAGCTTTTAGCACATAATTAATTTTGTGAAGAATTTTGACCTATAAAATACTGTCAGTGATAGGCTGCTCAGTCTGTGTGGCACAGATTCTCTATAGTATTGAAACGTTTTCTAATGGAATTGATAGCTTGAGATCAGTTGAGGGCAGAGGTTGTAGAAATTGAAATCGTGAGGCTCTCAATTGGGTTTTGGGAAGAAATACTAGAATGTGGTTGATATATTGTGCACCCCAATAAACTTATCTGGGGTCAGAGAACAGAACAGCCACTAGATAGACATAGAAGCCAGGCATGGTGGCACACACCTTTAATCCCAGCACTTGGGATCTCATGTCTTGCTTTGGAAAGACACATGCCTTTAATCCCAGAAAGTAATGGCAGGAAGCAGAAAGGTACATAAGGCGTGAGGACCAGGAACTAAGCTTGTTAAGCTTTTAGACTTTTAGCAGCAGTCCAGCTGAGATCCATTCAGGTGAGGACTCAGAGGCTTCCAGTTCGAGGAAACAAGATCAGCTGAGAAGTTGGCAAGGTGAGGTTGGATGTGGCTTGTTCTGTTTCTTGATCTTTCAGCATTCACCCCAATACCTGGCTCCAGGTTTGTTTTTATTAATAAGACCTTTTAAGATTTGTGCTGCACTAGAACTTCTATTTATTGTTTTTTTTTATGTCTTAATAAATGGAAGTTTATGAACATTTACATGGATGGGCTGTGGTACCACCACTAATTTCAAAAATCCTATGGTACATATTGCCACAAAGAGTTAGGTGTCCAGAGCCTCTCTCACAAGTGTACATCTAGGTAAAATGTTTATGTGAGGGATTTGTAGATGATGCTGTATAGTTCTTCCATTCAAAAACAAAACGAAATTTCAGTGCTGGGCATTAAACTCAAGGTCTCATGCAAGTTAGACAAGTGCACTGTTACTGAGCTGCATCCCAGGTTTGTTTTTTTGAGATAATGTTCCACTATGTAGCCCTGACTGGCATAGAACTCATGGTCCTCTTGCCTTGTGTTGTGTAGTTCTAATATAGCTGTTACAAATTGGCAGGGACAATATTGATGGATGTCATTGCTTTTCTTTTTTTTTTTTTTTTTTTCTTTTTGGTTTTTCGAGACAGGGTTTCTCAGTTTAACATTCCTGGCTGTCCTGGAACTCACTCTTTAGACCAGGCTGGTCTTGAACTCAATGAGATCCGCCTGCTTCTGCCTCCCAAGTGCTGGGATTAAAGGCCACCACCCCCTGGCTTTATTTCTTTTTTAAAGATTGTTATTTTTTCCTTTTATCGAAAATATTTTTCTCACATAATATATCCTTATTACAGTTTCCTCTCCTTCTACTACTCCTAGTTCCTACCCACCTCCCCTTTATCCAGATCCACATCCGTTGTCTCTCATTAGAAAACAAAAAGGCTTCTATGGTATAATAATAAAGTAAAAAAGATAAAAAACTAACCCATTTGAATAGGATAAAACAAAGAAACAGAAGGAAAGGAGCCTAAGAGAAAGCACAAGAAACAGACTCACTCATTTGCACATTCAGGAGTCCCATAAAAACACTAAATTGGAAGCCTATATATATGCTTCATATATATTGCATATATGTATATATTTTATATATGCAAAGGACCTGTAGTGTAAAAAGAGAGAAGAAAAAATATAAGGAAAATAAAAACAAAAAGATAAAATTAAAAGAGAAAAAAGGGAATAACCCTAATAGGACATTATGACACAAGGAACCTCTAAAGATGCCATTGAGTTCATTTTCTGTTGCCCACCTACTGTTGGGAATGCAGCCTACCTTTAAGAGTAGTTTGTTTTCCAGTGAGACTCCTCAGAGGAAACAATTTTCATTTGCAAGTGGTTTTCAGTTGGAGATGGTGTCTGGGTTAGGGTTGACTTCTCCTTTCAGCTCTAGGACCCCAAATGGAGCAAACCCATGCAGATCCTATGGTGATATTTTATTTGTACTAAAATGTTATTTGTATGTTAATAAATAAAGTTGCCCGGGGGTCAGAGCTATTAGCAAGCCATAGGAAAGCAGGGCAGTGGTGGCGTACGCTTGTAATCCCAGCACTTGGTAGGCAGAGCTAGGTAAGTCTCTGTGTGTTCAGGGATACAGCCAGCATGGTGACACACGCCTTTAATCTCAATGCCAACCATAGAAGACCTGGAGGTCTGTACAGATAGGCAGTGACGAGGCGGTCATGTGGTTGGGTTTACAACCAATGAGAAGGCAGAACAGAAAGTCTATATAAAGACTTTAACACAGGAAGTAGCTCTCTTTCGGAGAGGTAGGACCACCGCAGGAGGAAGGGTAAGGTTTTTGCTCTTAGCTCTGACCTCATGGCTTTCTTCTTTGCATTGGTTCTGTGTTTCTTATTTAATAAGACTGTTGGTTACATCTACAATCCTCTGCATTTTGCCTCAGTTTCTGTGAGTTCATTTGTGGCTCATTACTGTTGATTTAGAGGGTGGTGTTTTCTTGGTATCCTCCATCCCCTCTAGCCCCTACATTCTTTCTGCCTCCTCTACTGAGGGATTCCCTGAGTCCCGAGGAGAAGAATTTGATGAAGACATCCCATTTAGGGCTGAGTTTTTCAAGGTCTCTCACTTTTGCATCATGTCTTGCCATGGGTCTCTGTATTTATTCCCATTTGCTTCAGGGAGAAGCTCTTCTGAGCAAGGTACTGATCTGTGAGTATAGCAGAATGTCATTAAAGGTCATTTTATTGCTACCTTTCTCTTTCTTTTTAATATTTTGTTTTAGCCTTGGTCCTTGGGCTCTCTAGTCTCAGGTTCTTGGTCACCCAAACAGTGTTGGTTATGGTTCCGTCTTGTGGAGAGGGTCTTAAGTTAAATCAGATATTGATTGGTTACTCCCACAAGCTTTGTGCCACTATTTTACTGATGTATCTTGCAGGCTGAACAACATTGTAGATCAAAGGGTTTGTGGCTGAGCTGGTGTTTATGTTTTGCCTTTTCTAGTGTGCAGAGTACCTTCCTGTACCAAAGATGCTAGAGTAGAGGGGTAAAGTCTCTATGTAGGTACCAGTTCAACTTCTCCATGTTTAGTGAGTTGTGTAGATGTTGTCTTCAACAAAGGGGCATTGCTGTCAGTTTGTGGAGAGCAACCTTGGCAACTGCCTGGGTTGTTTGGAGGTTCCCACGGGAACCCTTTGGCCAACAACTCAGTTAGATGTAACCCAATCCTAGGACTGGAAGCTTCATTTGGTGACAAGAATGTCCAGTTTGGGCTCTGTCTCCTTCATTATTTGGCAATTTTATTTAGATAGCCTTCATATATGCATACATTTTAGGAAACTTCTACTGTATTCTCCTGTATCCCTCAAATGACTTAATTTTAGCTCTCTCTTTCCATATTCTCTCCCTTGTCTCTCTCTTCCCTTCCCCTCTCCCCTTGATCTTCCTGTTCTAGTCCCCTCCCACCCCCACATCCATCTATAACTGTATTCTATTTCCCTTTCCTAGGGAGAGATATCCCAGACCCCCATCAGTCCCTTACTCTATACCTAATTTCTTGATTTTACGGATTGTAGCTTGGTTATCATTGATTTAACAGCTAATATCCATATATGAACAAATATATACCATATTTGTCTTTGATTCTGAGTTACCTCACTCAGGATGATTTTTTCTTAGTTCCATTTATTTACCTTCAAATTTTATAATTTCATTTTTTAAATGGCTGAGTAGTATTTCATTGTGTAAATGAACTACATTTTCTTTATCCATTCTTTTGTTGAGGGACATCTTGGTTGTTTCAAATTTCTGGATGCTATGAGTAGAGCAGCAATGAACATGGTTGAGCAAGTGTCTCTGTGGTAGGATGAAGTGTCTTTGGGTATATACCCGTGAAGGTATAGCTGGATCTTGAGGTAGATTGATTCCCATCTTCTTGAGGATCCTCTGCACTGATTTCTATAGTGATCATATGAGTTTGCACTCCCAGCAGCAATGGAGGAGTGTTCCCTTACTCCACATCCTTGCCAGCATGAGCTGTCATTTTTTTTTATTGATCTTGGCCATTCTGATAGGTGTAAGATGAAATTTCAAAGTAGTTTTGATTTGCATTTCTCTGGTTAAGGATGTTGGACATTTCTTTAAGTGTTTCTTAGCCATTTGAGTTTCTTCTTTTGAGAAGTCTCTGTTTAAACCTGTACCCCATTTTTAAATTGGGTTATTTGTTTTCTTGATATCCATTTTTGAATTCTTTATACATTTTGGATATTAGCTCTTTATTGAATAGGCATTTGGTAAAAAAAAAAATCTTTTCCTATTCTGTAGACTACCGTTTTGTTTTATTGACCATGTTCTTTGCTGTACAGAAGCTTCTCAGTTTCATGAGGTCCCATTTATTAATTTTTGTTCTTAGTGCTTGTGCTGTGTTCTGTTCAGAAAGTCTATTCCTGTGCCAATGACTTCATGGCTCTTTCCCAATTTCTCTTCTATCAGATTCAGTGTTTATGTTGAGGTCTTTGATCTATTTTGAGTTGAGTTTTGTACAGAGTGATAAGCATGGGTCTATTTGGATTCTTCTGTTTGTCGCTGTCCAGTTTATCAGCACATTTGTTGAAGATGCTGTCTTTTTTCCCTGTATGCATTTTTAGCTTCATTATCAAAAATCAGGTATCCATAGGTATGTGGATTTTTGTTTGGGTCTTCAGTTTGATTTTATTGATCAATGAGTCTGTTTTTGAGCTGTAGCCCTGTAGTGTATCTTGAAGTCAGGGATGATGATACCTCCAACAGTTCTTTTACTATTCAGGATTATTTCACTTATCCTTTTGTGTGTGTGTGTGTGTGTGTGTGTGTGTTTATATGGAGCTAAAAATTGTTCTTTCAAGATCTGTGAAGAATTGTGTTGGGATTTTGATGATGATTGCATTGAATCTATAGATTGCTTTTTGTAGAAGAGCTATTTTTATTAATTCTACCAATCCATGAGCATGGAAGACTGCTTCAAAAAGATTTAATTATTTTTGTTTCATGTTTATCAGTGTTTTGTTTGCATGTATGTAAGCGCATGACAAGTGTGAAATGTGCTCAGATGCTAGAAGAGGGTGTTGGATACCTTGGAATTGGAATTACAGATGGTTGTAAGATGCCATGTGGGTGCTGGGAACCAAACCTGGATTGTCTTCAAAAGCTACACATGCTCATATCCTCTGAGCCATGCAAGTCATTTCCAATAAAAAATGAATATCTTCTTATTAACTGCACTGAATTTGAGCAATGATCACTCAAACGCACTGGAAGAATAGCCAAAGGTCATAGTTGTGTAAAGTATTAGTATCCACTATCATCGACAGTGAAACTTATAATTATTGTGCTTTGTGGTATTGTCTAGTCTAATGTTATGAACATTAATAAGTAATTAAAATCCCATTTTAAGTTTGTTAATTTAAACCATGTAAATTTAAACCATCCTTTAAAAAGTTATGTTTCTGTATGTTTTATAATGTACATATTTTCACAGAGGTACACGTAGTTTGTACAACCCCCACCAAAAATTTTAAATCTACAAATGATTGAAAGAATTTGGAGCATGAATTCTTTCCAAATAAGTTTTGATGAAAATGTGTTACATTTTTAGTTGAGTAATCTTGGCTGTGTGTGTCTCTATGTGTCTGTAACCTATGTCAGACTAGAACTTTCTATGTAGCCTAGATTTGTCTTGAAATCTTCATATTCCTGTTGGCTCAGCTTCTCAAGCCTTGGATTACAGGTATGAGTCACCATGCTTGACTTGTATAATCATTTTAATTACACCATCACAATGTTTTATACATTATCTTGTTATAATACTGTTGTTGTTAAATCATCTTCAGTTGATGTTCCCATGTTGAAGTAGTAAAATAATGAGTGCTATTAGTAGGTTATAGAATTCGTCATTATACACGAAGTAGATATTTAGTGCTGTGATCTCTAGAACTTGCTCATAATGGAAGTTGGATCTAAGTCAAGAAATGTGAGTTGTTAAATATTTTTAGGAAGTGCTTCTTAATAATTCTGAGGACAGATAAGCACATGCTAATTGTGTTCTAGCAAACCTTTTAAGTGCTTTCATTTAATAGATAGCTAAGAATTATTTATCATAATTCTGCTCATTGAATCAAAATTAATACCAAAGTAGTGCTTGAATGGCCTTTTTCTTTCTACATTAAATAGGCTAGGCATTTGCTCTGTTCGTACTGTTAAAGTAAGTGTTCATACAGGCTTCAAAGGTGGCTATCAACTCAGGATTAATTAGTGGAATCAAAATTAATGAGGTTTTGCTATATTGAGTAATTTCTAGTCTATGCTAGTTTTCTTTGTATGAATTGGACTAGCATTTTCTTGAAAGAAGGAAAATTAGGTTTGTTTTAATATATTTGAAAAACAGAGGACTATGTTTTCTTATGAGTTAAGTAATTCTAATAACTGTGCTTCCTTGGACTTAGTGATACTGATTTTTTTTTTTTTGCGCGTGTGTGTTTTCATTCTTGATTATTTTCCTTATTTCAAGGCTGTTTATTGTAATAAAGTTAAAGTTAATTCTTCAAATACTTTTTATTATTTACAGAGGTTGTATGTAATTTTTATAAATGACCAAACAGCATTTTGTGGGATACTTGCCAACTTCATCATTATTGCATTGTAAGAGAAGAGAAGTCATGGGGACTGGGTATGTAACTCTATTGTTAGAGTGCCTGCTTTGCTAACATGAGTGATGTCCCGAGTTTAGTCTCTGACACCACAGAAAGCCAGACCTGGTGGTGACATATCACTCTAGTTCTAACACTTGGTTGTTGGAGACAGGATGATAAGTTCAATGTCATCTTTACCTGTATAAAGAGATAAGGCCAGTGCGAGAAACATGCTGAAGTTCTCAAGGTCATCTTTGGCCACATAGTGAGCTTGTATTTAGGGAAATTTAAGTGTTAAGAAGATGTATTGTGTGAACACGAAGAGATAGAATTGTGGCATTATAGTTTTCTTCAAAACAAATGTGTGTGTGTGCACACGTGCGTGCATGCAGGTATCCGCACTTGAACGTGGGCTTGGACTGTAGGTCAGAAGAGGCTGTCTAGTGTCCTCCTATCACTCTCAGCATGTTTCTTTGAGGCAGGGTCTCTCCCTGAACTTGGGGCTGGCATCTTGCCTGGGTTGGAACCCTGAAAGCTGCAGAGATCTTCCTGTGTCTGCCCCTTCTGGGCTGTGGGAGGCATGTTGGTGCTGCTTGGCTTGTTGCTTAGGTGCTGGGATTTGAATTCCTGTCCTTATGATCCCAGAACAAACACTCTTAACTGATGATTCATTCCTCCAGCTTCACATTATAGCATCTTTTAAAACAGCAATGTCCCATTGTCTACTTGTAAAGCTTGTGCTGTGCTCTTAGCTAATATTTGCTTGCATTCCCCTTTTCCTCTGTATAAGAGCAATATGATCAAACACTTTTCAATATTCTTATGAAGATGGATTACATTCTTTTCATTTTTGGAATGAGCCACCTGCATATCTTGGGGAAGGGGAAGGTCTGACAGTTAAACTGCTCAGGAGGGTTTCCTGTTCCTAGGAATTTTTCTCATTGAGTGGCTCTACTCCTTTTGGCCCCCTTATCAATGTATTAGTTACTTTCATATTATTGTGTTAAAATATCATGTCTACAGTGCTGTGTGGAAAGAAGGATTTTTTTTGGGTTTGTGCTTCTAGAGAGAGAAGTGTCCATCATTCCAGGGAAGTGTCAGGCACAACATCAGGCATGGTGGCTGCAGTAGTAGCTGAGCGTTCACATCTTGAACCACAGCACAAAGCAGGGAGAGCATACTGGGAATGGTGTGAGACTTTGAAACTTCAAAGCCTACCCCCAGTGACACACCACCCCCAACAAGGCCACCACTAACTCTTTCCAAGAAGTTCCACCAACTGGAGATCAAGATTTTAAGCATATGAGCCTATGGGGGACATTCTCATTCAAGCTATCACAAAGCCTGTTGCCAGTGACATGCTTCCTCCAGCAAGGCCACACTTCCTAAACTTACCCAAACAGCATCAGCGTTCAGTGGTTGTCTGTAGCTGTGTAGCTTTGATGTTGGCATCTGCGGTAGATCCTAATCTTGGGCATAACCAGCATAGGAAATAGTACTAACTAATATTTCTCAATATTTTAAATGAAATTCATTTACACTTGACAAGTTGCAAATTCACCAGTTATAGATGAGGCACTAATTAAAGACTAGCTCTTTGTCTTTGTTTTAAAGACAGGGTTTCACTGTGTAGCCCAAACTGGCTTCTGACTGCTTCAACCCCCATCCCACCACACACCCAATGAAACATTGTCTAACGAAAGAGCTAATCCCTAGTACTGGGATGACAGTACGCCACTATGATTTGCTCTGTGGGGGTGTGTGGTTCGTGTGTATGTGCATGTGGAGGGGGGTTGCCAGAGGTTGATGTTGATTGTCTTCCTCAGTTGGTCTTCATCTTAGTTTTTTTTTTTTTTAAAGATTTATTTATTTATTATGTATACAGTATTCTATCTGCACATATGCCTGCACACCAGAAGAGGGCACCAGATCTAATTAGGTGGTTGTGAGCCACCATGTGGTTGCTGGGAATTGAACTCAGGACCTCTGGAAGAGCAGTCAGTGCTCTTAACCTCTGAGCCATCTCTCCAGCCCTTCATCTTAGTTTTTAAGAGATGTTTTCTCCCTGGGATCTGGAGCTCACTGATTGGCTGGACTGGATACTGTCGGGTCCCAGGATTGGCCTGTCTCATCTTTCCTAGAACTGGTCTTGCAACTGCACCACCATGTTTGGTTTTTAATGTGAGTGTTGGGGATCCACATTTAGGTCCTTATGTGCAGCAGTCAATTCCCGGACTAGATGTTTTTACTGGAGATTTTAGAGAGCTCATGAGTTGAAACAGTAAAACCAAAAGTAGTGGAGAAGGGTTGAGTGCTGTGGCTGAGCAGCCTTGGTGGAAGCATGTGAGCAGAGTGAAAGTCATGTTGTCTAGGAATGCTTCTTTTCAGGTAATCAATGCTCAGAGATAAAGAGCACCGTATCTTATTAGAGAAATACATAAAACCATCTTTAAAATGATTAAATACCAGATGCAAAATAGGAAATATTTATTATCTACTGATAGAGCACTCACCTCTTTTTATAAAATAAGTGAATTACTTGGCAAATCCAAAGTTAGTAATAATGATAACTCAGACATTAAAGGCATCCATTTTATTAAACTGTGGTTTATCTGGAGTTAGCAATATATGTCTTGTGCAACTGATCGATAGTATATGTTTTATATAATAATTGAAAGTAAAGGCCTCATAATGTGTGTATTTGCCCAGCTTTATTCTATTGTGGCTAAATTTGAATTATTTTTTAGTTTGCCAGTTTATTTTTATTTATTTGGTAATTGGAAAACTAATTTGTATGTGTCAATTGATAGTATATTTTCTTAAAGAAAAAAGTCATTGAATATTTATAAACAAGCTTAATAAGTGCCTAAGACAATTCTGTGTAATACTATAAAGTTTGTAGTGTCTCTCTAAACTTAGTTTTCTTTCTTTCTTTCTTTTTTCTTTCTTTCTTTTCTTTTCTTTTCTTTTCTTTTTCTTTCTTTTTGTTTTTTGTTTTTTGTTTTTTGTTTTTTTCTGAGACAGGGTTTCTCTGTGTAGTTTTGGAGCCTGTCGTGAACTCACTCTGTAGACCAGGCTGGCCTCGAACTCACAGAGCTCCGCCTGCCTCTGCCTCCTGAGTGCTGGGATTAAAGACGTGTGCCACCACCGCCCGGCCTAAACTTAGTTGTCTTAACTTTAAGGTTACTTACAATTATAAACATTCGCCAGAGTCTAATGTAGCTAACTCATAGTGAGACAGAATAGACAAAGCAGGTGGGACCACCGAAAGCCACATTCACATCCAGTGCTCACGGTGCTGCACTGTGATAAAGAGAAAACTTAGTGTGGAGCTTTGAGCATTCACAGCAGGAAAGGACCCAAGTACAGCAGCCCCCCAAGTATGCTTGAATAAGAAGATCGTGGTCAAACAAGTTTAGAGATGAATGATGTTATACATCCTTGTAGAACAGTTATGTACATTGTAAAGGTCTGGGAGATCTGCAGTTATCTCCCAGATTAGAACTGAGGATGAGTGGTATTTGCCTATAATCCTAGTACTTTGTTGAGGCAGATGTATCATGAGTCCAAGGCCAGCCTGGACTACGCCAAGACACTTGGCTCGAAAACAAAACAAAATAAAACAAACACCAAAACAGTGTCAGTAAAACAAAAGCTATACAGCTTCCCGAGTATTTGCTGCTCCTCTCTCCCCACCCCTTTCACCTAACACCTGTTGGCATTTCTTACTTTGAGAATTAGTGAAATGTTGCTTTTAGCTTACAGCAGTGTTTTTGTGTAGGAGAAGCAGAGCATTGTACATTTGTAGGTTTCTCTTTAGGTCCTATAAAAGCAGATTATGTGCAGCATTATGGGCCTTCTTTCTTTCTTTCTTTTTTTTTTTTTTTTTTTTTGGTTTTTCAAGACAGAGTTTCTCTGTGTAGCATTGTGCCTTTCCTGGAACTCGCTTTGTAGACCAGGCTGGTTTCGAACTCACAGAGATCTGCCTGGCTCTGCCTCCTGAATGCTGGGATTAAAGGCGTGCGCCACCACCGCCTAGCTGGGCCTTATTTCTTAAGAGGTAGTCATAATAAATTCAGATGATTGCTTTCATATGGTTAAATTTTAAGTTGCTTACAAATTGTCCTATAAAAATTAGAAATCTTTAGTTTTTAATTTGCTATACTGTAGATTCAGCTTTCTCTTGCTAGTGCAAATCTTTACTTTCTTTGCTTATTTATAAACGATATTGTTGTAAAAGGAAATTGAAGGGCAGAAACTAGCGGTGAGCAGGGACTACACTGGAGACTATTTAATTGGGTGTCCTGTGGTTGGTTGAAGTGCTGCACCTTCTGGCATTATAAATAGACACCACGAAGGGAACAGGAATGCCATCTGCAGATAGTGTGTGATAGCTGTGGTGCTCAAGGAATGATTGTTTGCAGGACCTTGAGGAGATTATGTCTGAACAAAGGGGCAGGGGGGAACATGGGTCTAAGTGAGTCCTGAACAGAAAGAAAGACCACAGAAAGTGTCTCTCTCAGGAAACAAAGAAAAGTTGGTTCATGTTGTGGAAAGAGAATATCTAACAGACCACCCGACCCCTACCTCCGTGCTGCCCAGTTTTGCCTTCTCATTTTTGTGAGATCCTTTTTATGTTTCAATGACATCTTTCCACTCTTTAACCTTTGCATTATTCGACATTTCAAAAGCATATCTTTTTTGAACCAGATTTTATTTATAATCTCAAGGAAGAAATTGTTCAAAATGACTGAATATTATGGTTGTTTTTCAGTGGAGTATACATATAAGTAATTTGCATTTAAGTTATTGGGAGACAAGATCTATCTTATTCTAATTTTAATGTAAATATAATGCAAGTTTATTCTTCTTTTTTAGGCAAGAGTTCAACATTGCATCTGTTCTGTAGCCAGTGACCACTCAGTAGGACTTCTAAGTTTGCGGGAGAAAAAATGCATCATGTTGGCATCTCGCCACCTGTTTCCTATTCAGGTGATCAAGTGGAGGCCTTCTGATGACTACCTGGTGGTGGGATGCACAGATGGCTCTGTGTATGTCTGGCAGATGGACACTGGTAAGAATAAAGGTGGAGAAGAAATAGAAAGTTCAAAGGATGCATTTGATTTCCTGAAAATAGCTCTTCATATGCGAATAAAGCTCAGAAATATATTTATATTTCTCATAACTATCCTTTCTCATCTTGTTTTTATCCATAAAGACTTATGTAGCATTCATCTATTTGTTGTACTATGTTAGATCATGTAGAGTGGTTCCACAGTTCTTAAAGGCATGCAGTTGAGGGTCATGTGCAGATGACGACAGCTATGCAGTGATGTCTATATTATTTGTGGGATTAATCGCCAAGTAAGCTGAAGAAGCCAGTTTTGTCTCCTGTTCAGAAACAGTAGAAAAAGATAAAACCACTTTTTATTTGAATAGCAGAAAAGTGATGCTGGCCAGGTACTTTTAGGAGCCAAATTGAAATGGAGGTTGTAGACTTTAGGGACAACATGTAGAATTCGACTTTCACTTTTATGTATGGGCTAGATTATAGACTAAATATTGCTTAGCTGAAAAGCACAGATGCTGATAGATGTGCACACACAGATCAATACAGTTTTACTAGGAATATTTAGGCAGGTAACTTAATGTTTTAGCTTCAGGTTTTTTTTTTTAAAGCATATTTGATTCTACTTTTGCAATCTTAAGTAAAGATTGCAAAAAAATACACTTTAAATAGTGTATTTAAAGCACTAAATATAAAAATTAAAAAATTTTAATATTATTAAAAAAATTTAATAATAAAATTATTAAAAAAATAATTAAAAAATAATATTTTAAAATTTTAAAAATAAATTTAAAAGTTTAAAATGATTCTACTAAGTGTCTTTATTCTACTAAATATTTTCCCCTCAGTTTGTTCTACATAGTCCTTTGGAAGCAGATTGGAGACATATTTTTGCATATACTACCACAGAGTAGGGAATACTTTTCAGGCCCTTTGGAAATAAGTACACACATCTGCTGCAATCTTGACAAGGGGAAGCATTCTTGAAATCTGACAGACTTCTTTTGCATTTAGCTCTTTATTCTGCTTCATATTGTAAAAGAGAGAGTAATATTTTCTGTTATATTTTAAAAGCACTAAAGATTAAAAGAGAAGAAAGGCACGCTGAAGTCACACAGCTCTATAGTAAACATTAGCACTGTGACATATTTCTTTCTGATCTATTTTTGGGTATTTTTTTTAAGAAAGCAATTTAGTTTTATTTTTTTGTGCACTTTTCTTTTTTAAAATATTTTTATTTTTTTTATTTTTCTAATCACTCCACATACTATCCACAGATCCCTCCTCCTCCCTCCTCCCATCCCCCAGCCCTCTTCCCCAAGCCACCCCACATCCCCCAAATCGAGGTCTCCCACGGGGAGTCAGCAGAGCCCAGCACACTGAGCCTAGGCAGGTCCAAGCCCCTTCCCACTGCACCAAGGCTGTGCAAGGTATCACACCACAGGCACCAGGTTCCAGAAGCCTGCCCATAGACCAGGGACCGATCCCGATCTCCCTGCCTGGGTGCCCTATTTTTGGGTATTTTTAAGAGAAGAATTGCTTTGGATGGAGCAGTGGCTCAGCTGTAAAGAGCATGTACTGCTCTTGCAGAGGATCCTTGTGAGATCGCTAGCACTCGCCTGGGCAGCTCACAAACCCCTCCACCCCTGGATCTGACTGTCCCTGCTTCTTCAGGCACTCCCTCTCACATGCAAATATCCACACACATAATTTTTAAAAGTGTGTGAAAAAAGAAGGAAAGGTTGAGATTTTTCTGGAAGTCCACTTCCACCACCTCCACACACCTAATCCTGCCTCTCATTATGCAGCTCCTGCACCAGCCCAGCATGAGACAGGCTAGAATCCCTCATCAGACACATACTTATGGGAAGAAGTCCACATGCTGAGGTCATGTTCTAAAAACATAAGCAATACAAAAGTCCGAGACAGTGTTTCCACATCATCCCACAAGACCCTCATGAGTCCCTGTATAAATGTTCTTCATGAGAATAACGTAGATGAACCCCAGGATACAGAACTTAAAATACCATAAACTTCATCAAAGAATTCAAGGAGTCTAAAGAAGATGCCACTAAACAACTCAATGAACAGCAAGAAATGGCTGAGCCATCACTGATCTAAGAAAGGATTAATTCATGGCTGAATAAAATGACCAAGACAATATAGGATTTGTAAATTGAATTCATTAAAAAGATAGAAATAATGAAGAGAAATGAAGCTGAATGAAGGTGGAATTGAAAACTTTAATATACCAAAGAAAATTCAGAGGAAAATCTTTAAGGTAGAACGGATCAAGTAGAAGACAGAATGTCATGACTCAAAGATAAAGTAGAGGAATTGGACCACTCAATAAAGATTATGAAAAATTAAAAATCATAGACAAAGGAACATGCAAGAACTACGTGGCACTATGAGAAACCAAATATTTGAATTCTAGCATAGATGAAGGAGAAGAATGTGTAGCAGAATCTTAAAAGTTCTTATTAATAAAATCAAACCTGAGCCAGGTATTGGGGTAAATGCTGGAAGGTCAGAGAAATAGAACAAGCCACAGCTATCTCACCTCGCCGGATCCTCAGCTGGTCTTGCTTCCTCAGACTGGAAGCCTCTATGTCCTCATATCCGAATGACTCTCAGCTGAACTGCTGCTAGAAGCCTGAAAGCTTAACCAGCCACATGCTTAACCAGGCCAAAATGCTTCTCCAGGCCAAAGGCCTCTCCAGGGCAAAGGCCTCTCCAGGGCAAAGGCCTCTCCAGGGCAAATGCCTCTAGTTTCTGGTCCTCACGCTTTATGTACCTTTCTGCTCTCTACCACCACTCCCTGGGATTAAAGGTGTGGCTTTCTGGGATTAAAGGTGTGTATCACCGTGCCTGGCCGTTTCCAATGTGGCCTTGAACTCACAGAGATCCAGAGGGATTTCTGTCTCTGGAATGCTAGGATTAAAGGCGTATGCTAGCACTGCCTAACCTCTATGTTTAATATTGTGGCTGTCCTGTTCTCTGACCCCAGATAAGTTTATTAGCATACACAATATTTTGGGGAACACAATACCCCCACAAGAATGCAAGTCAATGGCACAGATAAGATCTTTAACAAGATCCTGGAAGAAAACTTTCTCAAGTCAAGGAAAAGACACACCCATATTCATACAGGAAACACAGAACCCCAAGCAGATAGTACAGAAAAGAGAGGCCCTACAGTATATTGTATTTAAAGCACTAAATATACAGCACAAAGAGAATGTATTGACAGGAGCAAGAGAAAGATCGTAGGTCCAGAGGAGGAAAGCCCATCAAAATAACCACTGATTTCTAAATGGGAACTTTGAAAACCAGACGAGCTTGGAGCAATGCACACCATTCTGAAAGACCACAACTGTCAACCTAGACCACTGTGCTCAGAAGGACTATCTTCCATGGTTAAGGAGTTAGAAAAACTTTCCTAGATTCGAACAGGCTAAAAAAATTCCTACTCAGCAGACCAATCCAAAGTAGAATATGGGGAACAATACTTTGAAGTGAAGAAAGACTATACAGTAAACAAATGAAGCTATAATTGCTGAAACAAAATGTATGACTAAAAAAATAAACAACAGAACCCCCAAACCCTAAAATGACTGCAATTATCACACACTTTTCTTTTAAAAATAACTTGAAATATTAGTGGCCTCAGTTCTTGGGTCAAAAGACATATGTTAGCTGAATGGGTTAAGTAGCAAAATCCATTTTTCTGTTGTACTAGCAACTCATCTTAGCTTGAAAAATAGACAGCACATTAAAGTGAAGTGATGGAGAAGAGTGCCACCAGAAAATGAGACCATACAGCAAGCAGTGATGCTACCCTGTTATTTGACAAAATAGACTGCAAGTTAAAACTAACCAGAAGAGATGAAAAAGACTCTTCATCATAATCAAGAGGACAGTTAACCAAGAGGACATTACAATTCTAAAATATATGCAAAACCTCTGGTGAACCCAATTTCATAAAAAAGTGTACAACTGGAATTAAATATGTACATTAAGATCATCCCACTAACAGTGAGTGGTTCCAATAACACTTTCTCCAGTAGACAGGTTATCTGGACAGAGAGAGACAGAGAGAGACAGAGAGAGACAGAGAGAGACAGAGAGAGACAGAGAGAGAGAGAGACAGACAGACAGAGAGAGAGACAGAGACAGACAGACAGAGAGAGAGAGACAGAGTCAGAGACAGACAGAGACAGACACAGAGAGAGAAGGGATCAGAATTAATTGACATTGACATTGTACATCAAATGGACTTAACAAATATCTACAGAATATTCCATCCAAACCCCAAAAGAGTGTATGTCTACCCAGTGGACAATGGACAAAAAACAAATCTTAATAAATCCAGAAAGATTGAAATAGCTCTATGTATCCTATTATTTGACCATAGTGCCACAAAACTTAAAATTAACAGTAAAGAAATCACTACTAGTATATAGTACAGAAACTTATTGAGATGAAACAAATCATCACTGAATGATGAATGGGTCAATGAAATAAAAAAAGGAATAAATAATTCCTGAAACTAAATGACAATGTAAACACAATACAATAAAACCCCTGGGACACATTAAAAACAGTTCTGCAAGGGAAACTGTAGCTGTAAGTGCCTGCATTAAAAAGTCAGAAGGAGCACAGATAAATGTCTTGATGATATAAATCAAGAATTTCAAAAAACAAGAACAAACTATACCAAAATCTAGAATATGACAAAAATAATAAAGATCAGAGCACAAATTATTGAAATAAACAAAGCAATACTAAGAACCAATCTAATATTAACAAGGTCATTAGATCCTTCAGACACCAAAGGAACTCAGACTGTGATAAAGGGATAATTAAAATATCTGTGCTTCATTAAATTGGAAAATGAAAATGAAATGGAGAGATCAACAACCTAAGCAGAACCACAATGAATGAAGAGAAAATTCTGATTAAAAACAGCCCAGGCCCAGATGGATCCACAGCAGAATCCTTCCAGACTTTCTAAGAACCACAGCCAATTCTTCTTAAACAATTAAAAAAAAAAAAAAAAAAAAAGAAAAAGCAGAAGCAGAAGGAGCATTTCCTAACTCCATCTGTGAAGCCGGTGTGTCTAACTAATACCCAAACCAGGCGACGACACAAGGAAAAAAAAACAACCAAAAAACAAAAAAACAAAAAACAAAACAAAACAAAAAAAACTATAGGCCAACATCTCCAGTGAACACAGATTTCAAAATTCCCGATAACCAACCAGTTATAGGCGTGCATCAAAAAGACTTCTCACTGTCACCAAGTTGACTTCATCCCAGAGATGCAAGGATGGTTCAACATACACAAGTCAGTAAATGTAATAAATCACATACATTGGCTTAAAGACAAAAAGTACACGATCACTTCAAAAGATACAGGAAAACCCCTTGATGAAATCCTGCACGTCTTCATCATAAAAGGCCTAGCGTATAGGACTCAAGGAAACATAGTCCAACATAATTAAGGCTATAGACGACAAAACCAAAGCTAACATCACCCTCAATGAGAAACTTCAGGCAATCTCTATGCATTTGAAAAGGAAAAAAGCAACTAAAGTATGACACATAAATGAATAAGAAAAATATTTAAGGTGTCTAACCTGCAATCAACCAGCAGAGCTGGTTTTTAAGCAAACAGAAAAGCACTCAATACGTGTGAGCATGTTTATGTTTGAGCCACCCACTCCCCAAACACTATGATGATGGCTCAGGTAGCTTTCAGAGTTTAAATACACTTCGTACATCAAATCCTGCCTGAACCTGATTTACAGAACTTCATTTTTTATTGATATGATAAATAAATAAATTTAATAAATAAATAATGCCAATACCTTCAGGATGTACCTTCCTGACTCTCCAGGGGCCTTTATATCACTAGCTACAGCTAGAACAGCAAGAAGAGGAAAAACATGTATCTCCCATCTCAGCTGAAATATAAAATAAATCTGACTTCTCTGTTTTTATCTATTGGCCTTTTTCACCCATGGATTTGCAAGAACTCTATTTTAAGCTGTTAACTCAATATCTAATTAACCAACAAGTAGTTAATGCTGCACATAGGCATATTAGAGTGAGCAAACGCCTCAAACTCTCTAGCTCCTTCCTGTGTAGTTCACAGTTCTGGCCTTGAAGAGGAAGTAAAAGACTAGGTAAGGGGATGGAGAGCATCTTAGCACTTGAGAGCACTTGCTGCGATTGCAGAAGACTCAAGTTCAGTTCCCAGCATCCACATGCCAGCTCACAACTGTGTGCAACTTTACCGTGACACCCTCTTCTACCCCCCTGCAGGCATCGGACATTTGTGCAGTGAACACACATCCATGCAGGCAACACAGTCATACACATAAGAATAATTTAACCTTAAAGAAACTTCTAATATATAGTTGGTGAGCTGGCAATTAGAATTATGGAGGAAGTAAAACAGAAAAGAGAACTTGATAAAATAATTTGGGAGTAAGAACGGTGGTGATGAAGTTCAGGTTATACAGGAGGAAGTTTGTGTTCTAACTTAAGAAGTATGGAGATGGAGATAAATGGAAGGGAAGGCCAGGGGAGGTACTTTGAAGTAGCTGTGAGTAGAAATAGTACTTATTTTATAAACCCGAGAAACATTTAAGTCCTGAAAGTAAGAATCACAATGTTGGGGATGTAGCACAGTGGTAGGACACTTTCTTCCTGCCTAGCATGGGATGAGGCACTGGGTTTGATAACCAGCGCTGAAGAAGACATTTTTGCAGACTAAATGGAGGAGACACAGTATTTCCCTTCCTGTTTTTTGGATGCTTCTTAGAGAAAAGCTTCAGAATTATTAAAGTAGTTTTGTTGTTGTTGTTGAATGTTTATAGAAAACTATTAGAAAGGTGAGATCATTGGTGTTTGTAAATAGTGTGAAAGTGATAGACTGGTTAAGAAAACCCTCCAGGGAAACAGAAGGGGAAAAGCCTGGTGGAGGTTCTTAAGTCTTGGCTTTGTATTTGATTTTACCGGGAAGGTGTATGAAGTCTTAAGGGAGAAGAATAATTGTGGAATCTACAAAGAAAATTAGTATATAAAGGACATACAAGGTAATGTTTGTTGGTCAGTACTGATAAGACATTCCTACAAAATCTGCTGTGCCCTTCTTTTTCTGTACCTAAACAAACAAAAGTTCACGGTGTTGTGTAATACATGTGGGCATGCCGCCTTCCAGGTGCGCTGGATCGCTGTGCGATGGGAATAACAGCGGTGGAGATACTGAACGCTTGCGATGAGGCCGTTCCTGCTGCAGTAGACTCTCTTAGTCATCCAGCAGTCAACCTGAAACAAGCCATGACGAGACGTAGTCTTGCTGCCCTTAAAAATATGGCCCACCATAAGCTGCAAACCCTTGCGACTAACCTCCTGGCTTCTGAGGCCTCTGACAAGGTGAGCTTTGTGTAGAGTTTCAGTCTGTGGGTTCCATGGGAGGTCATTAGTAATGTAGCTTTGGGGTGTCTCTGAATTCTAGAGAGGAGACATTGATGGAGAACAATCTCATGGTTTTTGTTGGATTTATCCAGCATAATTTTGGAATGTTTGCAGTGCTGAGGATTTTAACAAAATAAATTTTTTTTTTTTTTTTTTTTTTTTTTTTCTTTTGAAGATCTTGAAATTATATTTACTGAACTCAATCCGATTTTTCTAACTGGTATTTACCATCAAGACACTAACTACATCTCCGTTCGACAGAAGGTTGGCTTGTTGAAAAGCATCAGCAGGCCCGGGCCATTGATGTGGCCCCCATCCTTTGTTTGGCAAAGCTGAGCCTCTTGTTTGTTTTGTGGTTCTCTTTTATTCCTGATTTCCATTTTTTTTTAATGGCTAAACTTGTGTATAAATACTGAAGGTGTTGAACGGCTCACCTGCAAACTGATAATTAGCTATTAATCGGTGAATGCTGACAGTATATGAAATATGGCAGACTCTCTCATTGACCCATATCCTCCAGTAATTGGCAGTGATTTCACCCTTTGAACATTCTTTTTTTCCCCAGGACATTAATGTTTTATCGGCCCTGTTGTAGTTTATATTTCATTAGCTGGACTTGTGAAATCCTTCTGTGGTTTTCCTCCGTGCTCTCAGGTCCGTGCTCTAAAGTTTGAGGAGAAATCACAGCCTAAATGTGTTTGTTGTGCTTGTCGGTTGTTTCAAAGAATCATAGATTTGACCCAGGAAGTCATTGTCTCATCATACAATTTGACACAATTTTAATTTTGTGTATATGTGAAAAACAATGTACTAAAGAAAGCATGTGTCCATGTTTTATTTATTTTTTTCTTGTTGATAACTTTAAGAAATAAAAGTCACATTCTTTATCTTGATGGTAGCTCCTAGAAATAAAAAAAAATTAGAAAAAGAATTATATAGCTGGGAAATTAAGAAAAGTAAGCAGGATATAGTCCTATTTATGAATGGCTTTAGTAAGTGGTCATGGTTCATTATATGATTCGACAGCCTTGTGTGTCCCTCTTTTACGAGTGTGTTTTATAGTGCAGTTGAAAGCAGCAGACAGCTGCTGTAGAGGAAAGCTTGCCTCCACAGAAACCAGTTATAGAAGGGGGAAAAGGCCTAGAAAGCTGAGGCTGCAGGAGGATAATCACTTCATGAAAAATGTATGTTGGCTGTACCATTAAGGATTTCTCTTAACTATTTGTGTATGCTGTCACAGTCTCTGGGAGTTCATATGTGCATCAACCCTGCTGTGTCTAGAAGATGCTCTTTCCCTGGAGTCATCCACTACCTCTGGCTCTTAGAATCTTTTCCAGTTTTTTTCCCCAGATAGATCCCTAAACCTTGAGGGAAGGGATTTGATAGAGACATTCCTTGTAGGGCTGAGCTCTCCAAGGTTTCTTACTGTCTTCACATTGTCCATTTGTAGGTCTCTGTGTTAATTATGATATACTGAGGAAGCTTCTCTGATGATGGCTGAGCAATGAGCTGATCTATGGGTATAGCAGAATGCCCTTAGGAGTCAGTTTATTGCTGTGTTCCTTTAGCAGAATAATAGTAGTAGGTTTTCTCCGAGGGCCCATACCCTCTCTAGTCTCAGTTTCTGGCCTTATTTACAGTGTCAGGTGTGGGTTCCCTCTCATGGAATGGGCTTTTAATCCAACTAAAACATGGTTACTCCTATAACATTATGCTGCTATGGCACCAGTAAGTCTTGCAGGTAGCACTGTTGTTGGTCACACAGTTCCTAGCTTGGTGACTCTTGTCCTCCTCTGGTAGTGAGTATCTACCTTCCAGTGCTATGAATGCTAGTCAGTGTAGTAAAGCTTCTAGTTGGGCAGCAACGCTATTTCTCCGTGTTCAGTGATGTAAGGGGTATCTTCAGCAATAGGGACTTACCATCAAGCTGTGGAAGGTAACCAGTAATACTGGCAATTACCTGTAATGTTTGGGGGTGTAGTCTGTGGGGACCCTTTGGCCAACAACTCAACAAGATGCAACTCATACTGGTACTGGGGATTTTACTTCATATCATATGTCTAGTTCATGCATTGCCTCCTCCATTATATGGTAACTCCATCTGAGTCCCATTTATATGTGTATATATACACATATAAATGAAAGCTTCTATCTACCATAGTAGGTTTCCATATAGCTTTTCAAAAGGCTTTTAGTGTTAGTTGTCCCTCCCCAAATCCCCTGCTTTACATTGCCCTCCCATCTCCCTCTGAATTTAATCCCCCAATTCTAGTTTTCCCCTTATCCCTTTACAACACTGTAATCCATTTTCCTTCCCTTGGAACATCCCCTCATATCCCTTGATCCCTTACAAGCTCCCTAACCTCTGTAGATATTCTAAATGATGCACACATATCTATAATTTAAATGCTAACATCCACGTATGAGAGAGAACACGCAATATTTGCCATTCTGGGTCTGGGTTACCTCGCTCAGGATGATGTTCCTGGCTCCACCCATTTTACCTGTGAATTTCTTAATTCTGTTTTCCTTAACAGTTAAATAATATTCCATTGTTTAAGTGTGCCATATTTTTATTATCCATTCATCAGTTGATGGATGTATAGGTTGTTTCCAGTTCATGGCTATTATGAATAGAGCAGCAATGAACATGGGTGAGGAGGGCTGTTGGTTAGTTTGGTGTCAACTTGATACAACCTAGAGTCATTTGTAAAGAGGGTCTCTCAGCTGAGAAAATGTTCCACCAGACTGGCTTGTGAGCAAGGGCCTCTTCATGGTTAATGACTGATGTGAGAGGGTCCAGGAAGTTGTTCCTGAGTTGTATAAGAAAACAGGCTGAGTAAGCCAGTGAGAGCAAGCCAATAAGTAGCCTATTTGCTTCTGCTTTAGTTCCTGCCTCCAAGTTTCTGCCTTGAGTTCTTGCTCTGACTTCTTTTGATGATGGACTATGATGGGGAAGTTTAAGTCAAATTAACCTTCTTCTTCAGCTTACATTTTGGTCATGGTATTTTACCATAGCAATAGGAAACTAAGACAGCGGGTATCTCTACAGTAAGAGTCCTTTGAACATGTGCTCAAGAAGGATATAGCTGGATCTTGTGGTAGGTATGTTTTCAGCTTTTGAGGTGCCTCCTTACTGATTTCATAGTGACTGTACTGGTTTGCACACCCAGGAGATTTGAGTAAATGTTCCTCCTTCATAGAATCCTCCTTAGCACCTGCTGTCATTTGGTTTATTTATTGATCTTTGCCATTCTGACTGGGGTGAGAGGAAATTTGAAAGTAGTTTTCATTTGCATTTCATTTACCAGTGGCTAAGGTTGTTAAACTTTTAAAAAGTGTTTCTCAACTATTTATGTTTCATATTTTGAGAAAACTTTTTAGTTCTACACCCTGTTTTAAAATCTAAAATTTAAGTTTTAAAATAATAGTTTTCGCGCAAAGCTGCACAGAGAAACCCTGTCTCGAAAAACCAAAAAAAGAAAAAAAAATAATAGTTTTCTTGATGTTCTGTTTTCTTGGGTTCTTTATATATTTAAATATCTGATAGATGTTGATAAACTGATAAAGATTTTTTTTCTAATTCTATAGGCTGCCACTTAGCTCAAATAACAGTGTACTTTACTACATCAAAGCTTTTAGCCTCATGAGATCCTAGTTAGTAATTGTTGATCTAAATGCCTATGCTATCACTGTCCTCTTCAGAAAGTCCTTTCCTGTGCCAATGAATTCAAGTGTATCTGGTTTTCTGCTGAGATCCTTCATCTATCTGGAGTTGCATTTTGTGTAGAGTGATAGATATAGATCTAGTTCATTATTCTACATCTATCTATTCAGTTTGACCAAAATGATTTCTTGAAGATGTTGTATTCTCTTCAGTGTGTAATTTTTGCTTTGTCAAGAACCAGGTGTCCATAGGTTTGTGGATTTATATTCAAGTCTTCAGTTCTATTTCATTGATCACCATGTCTGTTTTTATGCCAATACCATACTGTTTTTATTACGATAGCTCTGAGGTACAATTTGAAATCTGGAATGGTGATACCTCTAGCAATTCTTGTATTATTAAGGATCATTGTAGCTATCCTGGATTTTTGTTTGTTTCCCTATGAAGTTGAAGATTATTTTCAATTTCTCTGAATAATTGTGTTGGGATTTTGATAGGGGTTGAATCTATAGATTGCTTTAGGTAGGATGGCCATTTTGCATGGGGACTTGAATTTCTTTTTCTTTTCCTAGTTTGTATTAAACTTCCTATGGACAGGCATCAAGTGTTTCTTAGTTTTATTTTCAGTGTTTACTATAGTATAACTACATTACATGTGTAAATTACTTACAACATGCCCAAGACATTTAGGGAGAAGTTTGTTTGGAAGTGTAGATTGAAATCATATTGTAAAAGTACTTGATTGCAAAGCTGAGGGTTAATTCTATGATGTTGAGCTGTTTTGAAAGATTTTGTTAAAAAAATTGTCCTGTTTAGTGATATGTAATAATAGAGTACTAATAAATGTCACCATAGTAAAGTAGTAGGCTACTGTGTTGATACAGTGAGAGGTCATGAGGGCCAGAAATGGGATTAGGCAGTGAAGATAAAGAAGGGCTGGCTTGTGTTCTACAGTGTAAGTTGAACAAATAGGTCTTCACAGATAAGCATGAGAAGATTCTGACTTTCAGGATTGTTTCAGAGACACAAGCCCAGTGCTAATAATAGAAATGTAGGGTCTATAGAATAGGCCCTGAGGATTTTAATAGGAGATGTTGCCTCTTCTAGGTGTGAGTATAAGCTAGATGTATGAGTGAGAGCAAAACACTGAGAAGGAAGTGCTAGGTTGGGAAGATAGAGCAATGTTGTCAAATGCTGTCTTCTAAGCAAAGTAGCTGGCAGCATCTTCATCAGAACAGCTTTAACTGCTTGCAGGAGACCCTCAAGATGAGGCCAGTTACCACTCCCTCATAGAAGAAGAGAGTAGAGAGACTCACATGAGGTTCCAGCCACTCCTTCCTATGCTCTCCCAACTGTATGTATTTCTGCCCAAATTGCATGTAGTCCCATGATCTTAAGGTCTCCAGAAGTGATAGAGTATATTGAGTTTGGAAGTTTAATTGAAGTGGGGCTCCCTCTGTAGCTATGGAGAAGTTATGATCCATGGTGGAATAAAACTTTTTGATGGTGGAGTTGCTCTGGGCTCATCTCTGCTGTTGTAAGTAACCTTCACCTGTGGTCCACACTTACCTGTGGTTATAGGATAAGATTTAGAGTGTAGTTAGGAATTATGCTGGTCTAACAAAGTGGCTGCAGTAGATTCTCTTTATGATCAATGAACTCACGGCTCTCAGAACTTGGCTGGGTTTCTGGTACCAGGCCTGCCTCCTTCCTGTTGAGTGGTCTTTAAGTCTACTTGGACAGACGTTAATTACCACCAACATGTGAATGCCCCCATTGCATCTTTATGGATATCTTGCTGTGGTGGTCACTGTTAGGGTTTGTAGGTGTTACAACAAATAGGACTATTAGTTTCTTCCCTCTTTGGGCAGCTTGCATAGTATTTTCTGGTACTATGGAAGCTGGACCACAGGAAGTAGCTTTCAGATTAGATCCAGCTCAAATAATATGAGTTCTGTGTCTTATGTGTGTGGTCTTCAGCAATAGGGGCTTACCATCAACACAGGTAAGTACACCCTTCATCAAAGAAGCTTCCCTCTACAGCAAATGGAAACCATTATAAAAAAATCACAACTGGACATAATGCAGAAATCAGTGGATTGTGGAGAGCCTAGCACAAATGGATACATCTGCAACCTAGCTCTTGCATCATGTTCAGTGTTGAAGTACACGTTTTTAAGCTTTGTGGGCCTGATTGGTCACAGGGTCCTAACTATTTTAGTGTGAAAGCAGTTGTGGGTAATATGTGAACAAATGAGTATGACTCACTTATAGTGAAACTATTCATGAAAGCAGGTAGAATGCTCTCTTTGCTGAAGGGCTAGTTTGCTGACTCTTGCCTCAGAAGATAACATTTTTAACTTCAGAGTTGTGGGTGTAGTGTGTCCCTGGAATGGCTTTTGCTTCATTTTTGAAAAGCAGTTAAATGGAACACTTGAGTATGGCTTTTAGTGACAAGTGTGTCTGTGTTCAAATTAAGTCTCTAACTTGCTAGGTGTGGGTCGTGTTGAACAAGTAACAACCCATAGCCTCTTGTCACTCTTGAAACAAGAACCACACTTTGGCAGTGTCCTGTGAGACTCTGTGTTCATATGTATGCCTCCTTCCTTTCATTTTAGTCTTTAACCTTTGACATTCATTGACTAATGAACAAATAACCCTATTTAGTACATTTTAATCATTTTAAATACACTGCAAATGCTTGGGATGTAATTATAGGCTAAAGATAGACTATTATCTTTTTTTTTGTGTGTGGCTTTTCGAGACAGGGTTTCTCTGTGTAGCTTTGCGCCTTTCCTGGATCTCGCTCTGTAGACCAGGCTGGCCTCGAACTCACAAAGACCCGCCTGCCTCTGCCTCCCAAGTGCTGGGATTAAAGGCATGCACCACCACTGCCCTGCCGACTATTATCTTTTAAGAAACGAGTTTCAAGTTGTGTCTTCAGATGGTCATATTCTTGAGGGGCAGAGTTTGGAAAGGGAAGAACTCTGAAGATACAATGTTTATTTAGATGGTAAGAAAATGAAGATGAATCAATGGAAGAGATTAGAAAAGTTGCAAATATATGTCTAGCTCGCCCATACAGTTGAAAACAACCCTTTGTTTAAAAAAGGTATGCATCAGCAATTGATCAGAGACTGAAATAACATTAAGAACTAGGGGTAAAATGTTTTTATATTTAGTAATTAGGAACATGCCATTGAGAGTTGTTTTGGTAGAGTGTGTTAGGTCAGAAATTAGGGTAGAGTGAACTGAGAAAAAATGAGGTGATGTGGAAGTAGAGAGTGTGGATGAAATTTCCCTTTAGTGGTTGACAGAGAAAACAGAATTGCTGCAGTGGCTGCATGGTGAAATGTAGATGTAACCAACCGTCTTATTAAATAAGAGACACAGAGCCAATGTAAAGATAAAAGCCCAAGAGGTCAGAGCTAAGAGCCTTACCCGCTTTCCGCCAGCTAGCCTCTCCCGCCAAGAGACCTCTCCGAAAAGGACTACTTCCTGTGCGTTCGCCTTTAAATAAGAGTTCTGTTCTGCCTTCTCATTGGTTGTAAACCCAACTACGTGACTGCCTCGTCACTGCCTGTCTGTACAGACCTCCAGGTCTTCTATGGTTGGTATTGAGATTAAGGGTGTGTGTCTCCAATGCTGGCTGTATCCTTGAACACACAGAGATCTACCTAGTTCTGCTTACCAAGTGCTGGGATTAAAGGCGTGCACCACCACCACCCTGGCTTTCGCTATGGCTTGCTAATAGCTCTGACCTCTAGGCAACTTTATTTATTAACATACAAATAAAATCACATTTCAGCACAAATAAAATACCACTATAGTCAAGGGCAGGGTTTGTGTCTTGTTAGGTCACCAAATGTGCTGGAAGAAGGGATGACTGGTAGGACATTGCAGGTGGACTCAGTGTTGAGAGCAGAATTTAAGAGTTGATGATGGTGATGAAAGAGAAAGAAGTGAATAAACCACCCTATTCTTAGTGGATAAAAGTAGACTTTGATATCTACTAATAGGAAAGAAATGGTTAAATATTACAGCTAAGCGGGGAAGGTATCCTGGCATGTAGCTGGACGTTTTCCTGTGTCCCCAGTCTCACAGCCACTCAAACCCAAGTAAACACACAGAGGCTTATATTAATTATGAACTGGATGGCCTGTGGCCCAAGCTTCTTGCTAGCTAGCTCTTATATCTTAAATTAACCCGTTTCTATTAATCTATGTTTTGCCACGTGTTCTGTGGCTTTACCTATGTGCCATTACATGTTGCTCCCTGGACAGCAGGATGGTATCTCCCTGCCTCTCCTTTCTCTTCCTGTCTATCTCCCTTGGATTTTCCTGCCTGGCTTCATCCTGTCCTGCCATAGGCCAAACGGCTTTATTTATCAACCAATCAGAGCAACACATATTCACAGTGTACAGGAAGACATCCCACAGCACTGGCAGTCGAGAGCCAAGGAATACCACAGAGTCCCACTGCACAACAACCTCACACAAGAGATTTATTGAGAGGGGAAAAACCCAGGAGTGTGACTGCCTCTGCAGCACAAAACTGAGCAGAAGACAGGGTTTTATATAGCGTTTCTTGAGGGTATGGTGGGGAGCTTTCCAGGGTGACCTGGGATTGGAGGGTTTATGTGACCTGATCTTGGGGGCAAGCTCAGGGATTGGTGGGATTTTTCTCTGTAGGACAGGGCCTGGCCATTCTCCTGCCTCGGGGTCCTGGGAACAGCCATTACAGGTCTTAGAGAAGTCTGGAGACAGCGTAACCATTGAAATCTCCTCAGTGGCAGGGAATGCTGCCTCTGCTGCCCTAGTTGGTATGAATAGCCAATTGTTATAATCTCTTAGGGGTAGAGCCATCTCCTTTTTAAATCTTTCCTATGCTTAGCATAGTCATGTACTAGATAAGGAGTTAAATTTATAAAATAAAAGTTTATACTCGCCTGTAGATTACATGTATTTGGTGACTGTATAAACGATATGCTAAGAAGATTGTCTGAGTATCTAGACTGTCACTGATGAGTTTTCTTATAAAGCATTTGGTATAGACACTGGTTCTTTGGATAAGACCTTGTGGGATAAGACCTTGTCCTAGGTCAAAGGCCTGTAGTACGATTTTTCTGCTCAACACCTTTACATTCACCACCTCTGACATAAGAACAGGGATGATACCTTGAAAGTGTAATGTTTTGTATACCATAATAGTTATACTTAGAACATTTATGTTTTCTGAATACTTTCATTCATGTGCAGTAACCAGAATTCTTCTCTTCCTTTTTTTTTTAAATTTTTAATGATGGAAACAAAAATATACCTAAAAGCAAAGCTTCTGGAAAAACCATTTATTCTTCCCTGTCTTTTATAGTTCCTCAAACTTGACCTTGGCTACCAGCCTGGCCTTGCGTTTCAAGGCTGAGTCTCTAAAGACATCCTTGTTGACAACAGTTTTGTCCAAGGGGATGTCCACAGAGTGCCTTGTGGGCATGAGGTGATTGTAGTTATAAACTTTCACAAAGGACTTGATCTTTCATCTCTTGGCTATTTTCCTTTTGCCCATGGGGCTGTTACTTTTCAGGGATAGTGGTTAATTCCAGTCACCAGGGCATAGCTGTAAGAGTGGTCTGAGGTGCTATCATCAATGTTCTTCACAATGACGGCTTTGTGTCCGGAGTAGTGTCCAGCCAAGATGAGTACCACTTTCCCAGGTTTCATGAACTTGCCCATTTCGACAACAAGCAGCCAGTACCCAGCAGAAACGAATTCTTCTCTTCTTTTATTAGCATACTAAAACATGGACTTCTATGCAAGGCCTCAGCTGCAATCCCACTCAGCACTTGGGAAGTTAGGCAGGAGCATTGTTGGAGTTTTAGTTCAGCCTTGGTTGAACATAATGAGGCCTTGTTCTACTGCCTTCCCCACAATGGGCTTTGTGTATTCTATGAGATGCCTATTTCTATAGCATTAAATACTTTCGAAAACAGGGACTTGGGGAGCAAACCTTTTTCTCAAGTTTACTTTCTTGATGAGAAACATTCTTCCTAGTGTTTGAAGAATATACTGAATATGCATGAACTCTGGTAACTCAGCTTGATTATTGTGTTCTTGATTTTGTTGTAAATAAAATACATGCACATCCTCCTTACCAGCTTGCAGGAGTGCTGTATTGTTATCCAAATTGTTTCTTGATGAACCTCTTTTCTTTCTGTTCTCCTCTTAGCTAGGGGCTGTGGCTACTGTCAGTCTCTACTACTCTTTGTGCAGTTTTCTTAAATTGCAGTATTTGGATTTTAAATATACCATTGGACTCTCCCTCCCCTCCTTACTCCATCCCTTCCTTTCGGTTTCTCTTTCACTTGTTCACCTCCTCTAATGGGGAGAGGTCCAGTGCATCATGCATGCTAGGCCAGTGCTCTGCCATTTTGAATTTCTTTTAACATGCCAACTTTTATATTTTCTTTTTAAAGCCTTCTATTAGATTAAACCAATATTTGAAGGTTTATTTTATTCTCATTATGCTTGCTATGGATCCTGCTGGTGTTCTCTTAGCCTTTACCCTAGAGACTATAATGCATGTCTTTTGCTGATTACAATGTAAAAATGGATTATTGCTATTATAATTTTCTTTATAATTATAGGATCTTAAAACTTTATAACTTTATTTGTTCTTTTCTTTTTACACATTAGATATCAAGCTGTCTATTTAGAGTTTAAGTACAAATATTTAAGGCCTACCAGGCATTATTATTATCGTTGTTTTAGTCAACACAATATTTATCCCATTGTTTTTATTTACAGTCATTTCTTCCAGATACAAAGGAATCTCCAATTTCCCAAATACCAAAAAAGCAGTCCAAATATCCAGAAATGAGCTCACCCTGGACTATAGGATGATTTCTGGTTAGATAAAAGCCAGCATTCCTCAGGAACTTGTGAAGCCAACTCCCGTTTGCCTTTCCTCTGGGGAAAAAAAAAAAGTTCCAATTCACATATACCTGTGATGCCAATCATCATATCCAGCATATATCAAGCATCTCAAACACCTCAGTCGCAACTTAAAAGTAGTTGTTATACATCACAAATCCCCCTTGCCAGTCTCCTGACCCTTCTTCCCTCTCCCAACTACTCATCCTTTTTTTTAAATATAAATACTATATATAGTGTTTATTTATTTATTTTATGTGCACTGTTGTTTTGCCTGCATGTATGTCTGTGTGAGGGTATTGGATCCTTTGGAACTGGAGTTACAGACAGTTGTGAGCTGCCATGTGTGTGCTCAGAACTGAACCAGGGTCCTTGGAAAGAGCAGCCAGTGCTCTTAACCGCTGAGCCATCTCTCCAGCCCCTCCACTCATCCTTCTTATAACCAGCTCTGCTCACTGTTCTGCTGTTCTTGCTGTTCTTCCTTTTGTCCAGACAGCCCTGGCCAGGTCCAGTCTGTCTTTCTCTCTCTGCTCTGGTGTGATTGTGTCAACTATTTCTATCCTCCCCGCCAATACAATTTTCTTTTGCCTGCAGACCCACTTAATAAGGCTTTTCAGCGCAAGTCTACTCACAGTGAATTTTCTTAATCGTGGATTGCCTGGCAGTGTCCTCTGTTTAAAAATTTTGTAGCATGACTGCTGAGGGTCACTCCAGGGCCTTATACTTACCAGTGAGTCAATCTATTCTGTAACTTGATTGCTGAGGCTCACCCCACAACCTTATACATGTTAGTTAAGCACTCTCCTTTTAAGCTGTGTCCCAGTCCTGCCTGTTTTGAGAGAATATTTTGCTGATTATATGTTTATAGTTTCTTAGTTCTTTTCTTTTAGTACTCTGAATATGCTTTAACTTTTTGTGTGTATACATGGTTGTCAATATGAAGCACTGCCTGGCATTGAACTTGCCACGTATACTAGGCCAATGTCAAGTTTTCAGTGATCCTCCTCTTTACCCCTTGAGTGCTGGCACTTCAGGCATGCATAATATTTGATTTGATTTTTTTGTTTGAGCATTTATGTATCATTTTTATTATTGTCCTTTGAAAATAAGACTTTTCCTTTGTCTTTTAACTACTGAGATATGCAATGTTTTGGTTGTCTTTGTTTTCACTTTGCTGGGAGCTTCTTACATCTGTGGCTTTAGGTCTTTCATTAAGTGAACTCATTCGTTAACTCATTTGCTTCATGTTCATGGTGGTCTCTTGGAACCTTCATTCCTTTGTCTTTAGTACTACCTAGAATCTGCAGATAGTACTCAACAGTCATCGCATCCTTTGAGCTAAGATGAGTTTTTATATTTTTACAGGGGTTTAAAAAAGAAAATATGTGACATAAATATTGCATGGCCTGTAAAACCATGTGAATCGTTACAGAGAAAGTATACTAGCATCTTTCACAGTACCAAATGTCACCACGTTTTGTCCCTTTATGGATGCTAATAATCATGAATAATAGCAGGTATTATCCATTTTCCTTGAAACAATCCAGAGAAGAACTTTTATGACTTATCTCCTTTTAAGATCAGTCCTAACAATTGTTTCAGATAATAACCAGATAAGTTAATCTTTCTCTATGCATCTGGCCTCCTCTGCCCCACCAGTCTACCGTCTGTTGCAATTCTCCATTAAAACATGTCCACTTTTCACACATATGTGAAGGAACGCTGTAATTTGTGCATGCATGTGCCTTTTTATGTGTACATGAGTGTGTATATAGCTTTTAAGTAATTTATAGCTTAAAAGTATTTTATAGCTTGGGATAAAATACTTTTAAAATTTTCAACTCAGTTTGTCAACTTTTTCTCTAGTTTGAAAGAAATGGGTTTTAAATTTCTACAAATACGAAATGAATGATTCACTTAACCAATAAAGATAAACTAAAAGTTATAACTAAATAACTAATAATAAGTGTATATATTTTTTGCTAGTTACATTATTTTTGGTTCTTTTCCTATTTTGAAGAATTCTTAAATTAGACATGGCTGGATTATTTACAATGGTTTCATAACACCATCAAATAATGAATTTCCAAAGGACTACCTGAAACAACCCTTTGATCCTAATGCCTTATTGGTCATATACCTTGCACATGGTAAGTGTTCACTGAACTTGTAAATGGACTCTAGAGTGCATAGTCAGTGTAATGCATCATATCCTGAGCCAAGGAAAAGTAGTCTGTTCTATGATGGTTTTAAATTCAGATCTTGTTTTCCCTTGGAAATTCATTAACTCAAGGCATTCTGTGTTAAGAGGAAATTTATGTTGCTATGAAATGCATGAGATACAGCAGAGTTGTTCTTTATCATCCTAAATAAATTTAATTATAGATTGCCAAGGACTACTCAGTAGATTATGACCTCAGTGGCTGTAGACTCCTAGCCCTCATATGTGATTCTTTATCTTTAATTCTACTTTGAGTAGTTGAGGTTATTATGATAAAAATATAAAGGTTTTTGACTAATTATTAATATTTTGGCAACTTGCAGAATTAAGTTTTTAGTATTTGTGAAGAAATTCTGTTCTTTATTAGAACATATAAAATATTTTGAAACTTTTTGACTTTTATATTTCTTCTGCTACAAAATAATTGAAACAGTCAAGTTTTTTTAACCATTTATTGACTAGTTAGGCACTGGGGAGCCAAATGAATAAGACATGGTTGCAAAGCTCTGTAGCCAATGGCGTGGTAAGAAATGCAGGAAGTATTGCAAAAGTCTGTCCTAGCCCAAGGTGATCAGCATTGACTGTTCGGAGGAGGGATAAGTGGAATATATTGATGATGAATGGAGGAACGTTGCAATGGGTTCAGCATGGAGGGGTGTGGAGACACCCTGCTCAGTCAGCATTGCTGGAGCTTCGGCTGGAGACCAGTAGTGGTGGGAAATAAAGGTGAGTTCATCTTGGACCAAGGAAGGATGCTGAGACTTTTACCTTTTGCCTCAGTGGCTTTCAAAATTAAAAAAACAAAACAAAACAAAAAAACAACAAACTTTAGAGTTTGTTACTCAAATGGAATTTTACATGAAAACCAGTCAATAAATTTGATAAGAAGGAGTACAGTGGAGAATTTAAACTCAATAGTTGAATTGAATTGTATTCAGTGGGAGCTGATGATTGATTGGGTATGAGTAATAAGGAAGGTTTATCCAAAGGTCCCCTGATTGATTGAGTAGAAAGTGGCTCTGTCAATGTGATATTGAATGTATGAGCAGGTTTTATAGGGACAGTGAAGAGCTGTTTGCTTGGTATATGGTGAACCTGAGGTGCCCGTGTGTTACATGTCAGGGTATTTGTCAGGTGGTTTAATTTAAGGGTCTGAAACTTGAGGGAGTCATAAGGCGATGGGATACACACACTGATGACTCCATGATATATATGTCTGGTTCTTAGTTCCATGGAAGTAAGGGAGGTCATTCATATACAGACTCTTAAGAAATAGCAGCTCTAAGGCTGGAGAGGTGGCTCAGTGGTTAAGAGCACTGGCTGTTCTTCCAGAGGTTCAATTCCCAGTACCCACATAGCAGCTCACAACTGTCTAACTTCAGGTCCTCGGAATCTGACACCTTCACACCAAATGCACATTAAATAAAGTTAAATAAATTATATATAAAAAAATAGCAGCTCTAAAGGAAGCAGGATGAGGCAGGATTAGGATAGGAGAAGTAGACATATGAGGGGGGCAAGGGGAATGTGCTGATCAACCAAGTGGGACTCAAGATGGGCAAGGCAGAAGCCATCACTGTGTTAAGCGCAGTCACCATCAAACCTTCAAGGAACGAGTGCGCTTGCCAGTCAGCTTAGAGCATCCTTTCTTCAGACCGTCTTCCCGGGGCAGAACCTGGACTGTAGAAGTGAGAGTGGATCTAGCAAGTCAAGTTTGTATGAGAGGACATAGAAGGAGCAAGAGCAGTTCGATGGGGATGTGGTTTTGGAGGCAGCAGGGAATGCCCTTAGCTGAAGATGAAAAGCCAGCAGAGAGGGGGAGCTTCAAGCTGGGAGAATTGATCATTGATAAACAAGGAAATTCAATTCTGGGGCAAAGCAACAGGCTTTGTTGTGGAAGAAGAAAACCTCATTTTCTGAAACTGAAGAGAAGTAGGAGGAGAAGCTGCATGTTTGAATGGGTATTTCTGGGGTTAGTGGATGGGAATGAGGAGAACATGTTTCTAAAGCTTATGCATTTTAGGGGAAGTCTGGTGGGTAAGCTGGGCACTAAAGTAGGGAACTGAGTGACAGACGTCAGGGCAGAGAGTGGAAGCTAAAAACAAGGAGAAAGATGGAATGCATTTGCAGTTGTAATGGGCTAGAGTGAAGGCATATGGGAAAAACAGAGGGTATATTTTCTCAGCTGTTGCAGAATTGCAGTCTTGTCATTTAGAGATTAAAGAAGGGTGTTGAAGAGTAGTTGTGAAAGGTTGATTGATGTGGTTAAGCATAGGGTCACAGTTGGATGAGGGAGGATGAGGCTGGCTGGTGATCTTTGAAGAAGTGGTGGACTCCAGTGACGTAATGCTCCTATGAGGGCAGTTACCAGACTGTTGCACATTGAAATCACCTGGGATCTCTAAAATTTATCAGAGCCACCCAGCTTCTACCACAGACTTCCTGATTCCATTTATATGCAGGTGCAGTAGTGCATGGAGTTTTTAGAAGGTCCTCGGTCGTAATGTGCTGCAGTTTTTGAAGTACTGCTCTGAGGATGAAGAGCAGGCGTGGTGGAGTTTTCTACTAGTTCAGCAGGAGGGCAAGATGACTGGAGTTGAGACAGCCAAGGACCTGCGAGGCTCTCTGTGGTTCTCAATCTTAGGTGATACAAAAGAATTTTCCAAGGCTTTGCTGTTTCCCACTGGGTAAAGAGCCTAACCATCAGAATACAATGCCGTCTGAATGGCTTTGTGCAGGGACAATGGAGAATAGGACTTTCACATGCTTCTTCTAGTGCCCTGTGAACAGCTTAAAGTTCCTGCAGATAACACGCCTTTGAACAAACTAGTGATAAACCAACTAGATATTACATTTTAAGAGCAAGACCAACATAAGAAATCCATCATTTTTGCTGTAGTGATACTAAACATCCCATCTATAGACTCAGTGTATGTTCATGTGCAATAAAACCTTTGTGCCATTGCTTGGCAAGTCACATGAATGACATGTAATTAGAATACCAAGTCTCTTGAACAGTGTTGCCAAATGCTGACATGACTGTAAAGAAATACAAAGCGAATACTGTTTGTAAAATAAGCAAATGTAACCTTAGTAATTTGCTTTGTTACTGAATTATTTTGTGCTTATGTGCTATGCTCCCTCCTACTTGAAATTGTTTTATGTCCTTTAAGAAAGTCCCTGGACCACTAATAGCCACAGGTAATAAGTTGAAGATCACTTATCTACATGTATGGTGAATTTTCCTAGAATGAACAGGAAGGCTTTGAACCTCTGACAGTGACTTTGAAATTTAATCTTTTTTTTCAATATGGAACTCATATAGTGACATTTATGGGTTGATATTGCACACCCTAAAATTAACTTTGGAGGCAGTCAAGTTTTTGTAGCTCTGAAGATAGTCAGTAGAATCGACTGTTTCTCACATTCATACCTAGCACACATGCATTCACACTCACATCCAACAGCATTCAGGCTTGCTGCAAAGCATATGTCTCAGGCAAGTAGCTGGGAGGAGGAGGAGCTGGAAAGGGAAAGACAAAGGCAGAAGGAGGGACTTTTGTGAGCATTAATCAGGGGTTTAGTATTTATGGTGCAAAATTTTTGGTTTCTAGTCTTTTTTGTGTATATTTCTGTAATTGTGGCCCTTGATTGCTGGGACCCATCCACTGCTGGGGATGGTCAGGAGAATCTTTCAGCCTGACTCTCGATGTTTGCTGTAACTGAAACACCTCATCTAAACTCCTCCTCCTCAGCTGAGCCTGAGTCCAGGACTGTCAGCCAGCAGAGCCAAGTCAGGCCGTCGGGTTCCCTGATACTCCTTCCTCTCTGATCTCTGCTACTTGGCTTGCGTTTCCGTCCTAACACTAACTCTAAGTCTGACATGTGAACAAGCGGGCACAGTAGTCTCTATTTCTCTTTTTCTACATCCGGTTGTTAATCTCAGTACCAGTGGCTGAGTAATTGTTGTGAAAACTGTCCTTTGCTCTGCACTGCTTCAGATGTGTCCCTAGACTACCCGCTGGACACCTAGCACTTTGCTGTGCCATTTTTCTACATTTGATGCTGTATCATATCTAATTAGATTACAGAATATTTGTAGGAAGAAACTGTAGCCACGTTCTAATTATGACTTGAAGCAGCAAAACAAAGCTGGCACCTCTAACACAATTGGAAAACTGTGCCTTTCAGTATTTCCAAAGTTCACTGCTGGTTGAAAATGACTGCTCTGTAGCATGTGGAGAGAGGATTCTATTACGTTCTTCCCAGCTGTCCCTTGACTCAGTGTAAGTAGTCTAGTATTTGAGAGTTCCTTCCTAACTACACCCCTTCCGTCTCTCCAGTCTCTGTGGAACTGATGCTGAGAACTCTTAACATCTAGTATAATTCAGAACACGTGGGAAATGACAAGTGTATGCAGAAAGAACGATTTTCTCCTACATTTTCACCATGGACTTGTGTGTTCTCCAAGTGACTGATGAACCTTTTAGCTTAATTTTGTCTTTAGCTTGAAAATGGGCATAATTGGGTTGTAATGAAGTTAAATGTTACAACATGCTCCAAACGTCTACAGTAGGTATTTACTGCACACTGGTTTAATACTTGATTGTTGATTGATTTCTGCATTTGTTCAGTGTATGTTGGGTTCGTGCTATGAACTAGGCCCTGAGCTAGAACCAGTTGGAGAGTGCTTTAGCCATACCCACATGGAGCAGATGCTGGCATTGAGCAGCTCCTGTTCTGGCCTGGGAACCAGTGTGCAGTTCATAATGTGGCTGTCAGACTACTTAAGGTGTGGACCAATGGGAGAGAGTCCCAGAGAGATGATTGATCAGCAGAGCCATTGAGAAAGCTTTTCTGAAGAGAGGTAGGCTTGATATCAGGAGGAAAAGAGGTCCAGGCAGATGTCATAGCATGTTGGATGTCAGTGTGGGCCAGCAGGGCAGTGAGGAGAGAAAATCACAACTGATAGATTTGAATCTGTTAACATGTTTTTCTGAAATGAGGAACTGCTTACTACATTGATCCAGGTTTTCTGTCTTCTCCTTTTCATTTTACCACATTTAGTCTTCTGCTTTATACTTGTTCTTACCAGGTCAGGCCCCCAGAATCTCACCTTGGCACCATTCATTTAAAAATAAAACGGATTTTTGACAGAAGGATGTGTTTCCAACAGGGCATCTTTGGAATTTCAAGCCCCTCACTGCAGTTCTCCTACCACAGCCACCCCGACCATAGAAGCCTGCAGCTAGCTGAACTCTTTCCAAAAGTGTGTCTCCGATGCATTCATTTGGTGTCAAGTGAGAGGAGTGTTATCTCTCTTCTACCGGAGAGGGAATACTGCTTGTATTATCTACCAGCCATCTCAGCCCTCAAGTGGGTAGTCATTGCAGTATTGGAAGACAGAAAGTTTGGATGTAGGGAAGTCAGCTGCCCATGTAACAGTCCATCTTGTTACAGAGAGCTTCCAGTCCTGCTGTTTGGGGCTCTCGGCTCTTTGGCTAGACTTGGAAGTTTATTTCCTGTGCTGTTGTAAAGACTCTTAATATATTAAAATTTCAGTCTCTAATTATTTAATAATTGTGTAATAATAGCCTATGATCATCAGAAGAAATACCTTCAAAATATATTTTCTTCTTCTTCTCCTTCTCCTTCTCCTTCTCCTTCTCCTTCTCCTTCTTCTTCTTCTTCTTCTTCTTCTTCTTCCTCTTCTTTTTTTTTTTTTTTGGTTTTTTGAGGCAAGGTTTCTCTGTGTAGTTTTTGGTGCTTGTCCTGGATCTTGCCCTGTAGGCCAGGCTGTCCTCAAACTCACAGAGATCCACCTGCCTCTGCCTCCCAAGTGCTGGGATTAAAGGTGTGCGCCACCACCTCCCAGCTCAAAATATATTTTCTATGTAAGATTTAATGAATGTTTGCATTTAATATTTCTAATTACATCTCATTTTTGTCCTGTTAAATAAGTTGCAATAAAATATAAAGACTCTACTCCTTGATATGTTTAATATCTTTTCTTAGTTTGTACTTCCTCTTGTGCTTGTTAATGGAAGCACATGGAAAAGAAAGAAAATGACAGGAACTGTATTACCATGTTATCATTCACACCTGATCGAGAATTCTCATCCCATCCAAAAGCAGGTTTTAAGATAAATATAGTATTGTCTATTTCCAGAGGAGATTGTCATTTTCAGGGTGGTATGAACATGGCCATATTGTTTAATTCTCAATGTGACTGGATTCTCTGAGAACTCATTAGTCTAACAACTAGCATGAAGAAACAGCAGTTTCAACAGCAGAGGGCGCCAAATACCCATATTGAGCAGGCAGATGTTCCTGCTATTTCTCCTCCAATCTCTCCTCCTCCTTCCTCTTCCTTCCTCCCTTCTTTTTTCTTGTTACCTAAAATAGCCAGTGTTGAAGCCACCTTTTGAATATTTTCTAGTAGGTGAGGAGGATTTCCCTGAGCTACTTTAGATTATTTTAAAAGTACAATAAGACATCTATTTATTTTTAGCCAGTGTACCTTTTACATTTATTATTGTGCACAAGAAAATTTGAAATCCCTTTAAATCACTTTCATCAATAAAATCTCATGTAAAAAATAAAGGGGACAATTATTGTTTCTTACTTTTTCCTGCCAAAATAGTTTTTGATATTAAATCAGTTTTTTATACTAAGGAAACATAAGTTGTTTAAACCATTCATTATAAATAGGATACCTATACAATTATGCATTTTATAAAATAGTAAATGAATATTTTTTAGTAAAAATTTTCTTGTAATCTATTTTAGAATTCAGTATTGATGTTTAAAGAGGAGTCTGTGTATATGGTAGACATTCATTTTCTAACCTGTCTTTAATCACTGATTTCAAAGCTAATTCAAATTTAAAAAATATGTCACTAAAAGCTAGGGAAATGGCTCAGTTGGTAAAGTGGCTGCTAGAAAAGCCTTTGGACCACTCGAGTTTGGGTCCCTGCAGCCAGGCGCTGCTGGGCATGGCAGTGCACATAATCCCAATGCTGGAGAGGTGCCACAGCGGGAGCTGAATCAGTGAGCGCTACGTTCAGGAAGCCGAACACTGGCCTGCACATTCATGTGCATACACCCACGCCAACACACATACCCAACAACCAGTACCATGTGCACGTGTGACACACACACACACACACACACACACACACACACACACACGCAAATCAACGTATCTGTCTTGCATTTGATTATGAAAATCAACTAACATAATACTTGGTAGTACAAATCAACTCTACTTTTAGATAAAACCCATATCAAATGACATTATAGAATGGATTCAGAAAGAATAGTAAATCATAAGACTATTTAAAGATGGCATTGAAAACTGTGTTTTTGAACAATGATTTCAAAATCAGTGAGCTTTCAAGTCAGGATCAATGAAGTGAATGGTGAGAGCTTAAAAATTCTTGTAGTCAGTGGGTAAAATGCAATGCATTTAAAATCTTAAACCCATTAAAGACCCTTAAAGCGTGATATTGGTAGGCAGAGACAAAGCTATCAAATGTTTCAGCAGACATGATTTTATCTAGAATTTATTCAGTTATATAAAATGATCAAAATTGTTATATAGACACATGTCAATGTTATTTCTCTGGACATTCTGGATTATTATGTTTTGCTTGTGGGGTCTACCACATCTGATGTGTTTATGTGCTGAGATTCATGAATGCATTGATGAGCCCTGATATCAGGATGGTAGTTCTGTTGTTTTCTTTGGGTTTTACTTGAGATATTATTTTATCTAATGTTCCTGCCACAGGTTCACTTTCAGTTATAAGTCAGGAGTCCAGTATTTTTTCCCCCTGTGTTTTCTTTTGTGTCTTTTTAAGTCAATTTTCCTTTTCTTAAGATTTCAAATGGTGCTGGGCATGGTGTCAGATGTATTTAAAATCCCAGCACTGTGGACTCAGAGGCAGGTGGGTCTCAGTGAATCCCAGGACAGCCAGGGCTCCATAGAGAGAACCTGTCTCAAAACAAAAGAAATCCCACATGGCTTAATATGTACTTTCTCAAATGAAAATTGCGATAAATCAGATAATTAAAATAAGCATAAAATAAATCTGTGCACTAGCCTGTCATGTGAGTGTAGATATATGTATAATTGCATTTACTAGCAAGTTGGAGACTCAGTCATTTTCCTTTTTAGCCATTGTCAAGTAGATTTTCAACTATTCTTTGAGGTCGAATAGTTTGTTTTCTCCCAGGCTTGTTTACACAATAGGTCACTCCACAAATATTTATTGAACTGAATTAAATCCTGCTCTGTGATAACTTTAAGATGAATTGTACATCCACATTGCAGGGGTTCTAATAAATGGAGCAGAGTGGCTCTTCTAGAACATCCTCATGAGTTAGCTTTGAAATTGTTGAGAATATCTGATGATGTGAGTGAATCAGTCTGGTCCCAGGTGTATATATTTTATCATTAAGCCAAGAAAACCTTGGAATTTGCTAGATGTTTTTGTTCCTTTCCTGTATCTCATCTTAGTATTACATTCTAGAAAACCAGACCTGAGAGTGACTGACTCTGTCATTTCTTCACCTTTAGCCAATGTCATCCTCCCAACTTTGAGGACATCTACTTTTGTTGTGACAGATTGCCTAAGTCAGTAGAGTTGGTTGCCAGGCCTTGGTGGTGTGAGAAACAGCTCATCCAGTGAGAAACACTGGAATGATGATGAGCCATCTTCTCTCCTTCCCCCTTCAGCCTTAATGTGTTTTCTTCTGTTATATTTTATCTTGGTAGTGGTGTTTTCTTTATCTTTTACACTCTCTTTTTGTGTAGTAGAGTGCTATTAGGTACAGTCCCCCCACCCCACCCCCACAGGGCACATTCAGTAGCTCTGAGAGATTGTACGAAAGAGAATCTTACAAAGTCACACCCAGTCATGGTATTAATTAGATAACCTTTTTGTTGTGAGCATGTGGCTAACTGCTGGAACACCTTCAGAAGGAGATGGAGGTGCCTGAGGAGCTAGCTGCGGGTGCTGATGGGCACATGTGTGGCTGACATCCGACGAGACGGGTTGAAGTCTGTCCACCTTCTGGTTTCCTTCTGCCTTCTTTTTTTCAAGCTCTTCTCATTGCTTCAGTAATTTCTTAGCCAAACTTGTTTGATTTTGTGTTGTTTGGTTGATAATAATCTCTTTTTTCTAAAAGAATGTTGCAAGTATTTTTCAGAAAAAACATCCTCAGGAGCACTGTGGAGACTTCTTCATTTTACCTAATGTTACCTGTTCCTTTGTACTTGTTGTC